>JALPQI010011773.1:0-42325 GCA_025490895.1 Thaumatotibia leucotreta
GTGAAACCATAGACTAACTATTAGATTAATTGATGGTGAAACAAGAGTTGCAAAATTAATACTTCATATACAGGGTGTTTGGTTAGCGGTGTCGGAGCTTTTAAGGCCTTAAACTACAATCAATTTCATCGATAAATTACCAAACAATATTTTTTTTGTGCCAACGATAATTAAATGGCGGCCATTTTAAAATTTCAAACAGACGAATACGGGCGCACGTGATATTTCTGGAATTATACGTTTGTTATCGGTCCTATCCTTGCAAAAAAAATCTCGTTAGAGAGCTCATTAGATAAACCAACTGATTAGGCTAATCATTTGACTCAACTATTTGAACAAAAAGGCAAAAAAAAATTTTTTTAATTAAAAATTGTAAAAAATTCACCTTAATTTTTCAAATAATTTAATTTTGCATGAAAACTAGGTCGTTAAGATAGGTTTTTGGTGTTGTTATTTATTAGTACAGTATGTTAGCTAAAAAATAACACCATAATTACAGTTATACCTTAAGTACTTTAGGAAATACAAGTGCTCAAACATACACCAAAACAGTTGTATTTAGCGTTCCCGATGCAAAATCCATAAACAAACGAATGTCAGCAGTGTACTGACTAGTGAAGTGGCCGCCTTCCATCCATCCAGTGCATGTTTGAGCACTTGTAATTCCTAAAGTACTTAAGGTATAACTGTAATTATGGTGTTATTTTTTAGCTAACATACTGTACTAATAAATAACAACACCAAAAACCTATCTTAACCACCTAGTTTTCATGAAAAATTAAATTAATTGAAAAATTAAGGTGAATTTTTTAATATTTTTAATTAAAAAAATTTTTTAGCCTTGTTGTTCAAATAGTTGCGTCAAATGATTAGCTTAATTAGTTTGCTTATCTAATGAGCTCTCTAACGAGATTTTTTTTTGCAGGGATAGGACCGATAACAATCGTATAATTCCAGAAATATCACGTGCGCCCGTATTCATCTGTTTGAAATTTTAAAATGGCCGCCATTTAATTATCGTTGGCACAAAAAAAAAAATTGTATCGTAATTTATCGATAAAATTGATTGTAGCTTAAGCCCTTAAAAGCTCCGACACCGCTAACCAAACACCCTGTATATAGTATACCTACTATGCTAAAATCGCTCCGGAGAAAGTCGACCGTCATCATCATCAGCAGCCTTTGATAGTCCACTGCTGGACGTAGGCCTCTGCTATTAATTATGCGTACAAACGCATTAGGAGGTAACTGCCCATAATCGCCACGTTGGGCAAGCGGATTGGCGATCGCAGTAATGTGTCCACTATGATGATGCTGCTGCCCATCATCAATCTTTTATCAAATAATGGTCAGTGACACTTCAATCCCTTAGTCGACTCTTTATGACACCCGCAGCCCGCAGGAGGAGTTGGGGTGGTGACAAATGTATTCTTACACAACAAGTCGACCGTACATGATTTATGCGTCGTTGGACTAAAAGTAAATATGGCGATGTATAAAAATGTCTACATATAAAATAAAATTGGTCCGAGTGTTAGAAAGCCAATACTTTACAATGCTTAAGTCTTATCAAGTCGGAATATAAAAATGACTACTATCAAATTATAAAAATGTTTATGTCTTATCAAGTCGAAATATAAAAATGACTACTTTCAAAGTGTACAAATGTCTAAGTCTAATCAAGTCTGAATATAAAAATGACTAGTTTCTTTACTATAGGTCCAGGATTATAATAATACATATACGGATCAAATTCATCACCACCAACAAACATATACAGGTGGACATTTTTATACTTCGTCAAAATTATATACGCCCGAACTTATGCAAGTGGACATTTTTATACATTGCCATATTTACTTTTAGTCTAGTGTCGCAATATGTTTATATTTGGTCTAATATACAGGTGAACATTTTTATACTTCGTCAAAATTATATACGCCCGAATTTAAGAAAGTGGACATTTTTATATATCGCCATATTTACTTTTAGTCCAACGACGCATAAATCCCGTACATTCCACTTACCCAACTTGAGCATACGTTGCACCTTTAGAATGAAAGTGACCTAATTCAAAATTTTGGAATGATCAATTATGTACTTAATTAAAATAGTTATTTATGTGGCTGGCGCATAATAAGAGGCATTAAACATGAGTGTGGTTTTATGAAACGAGCCGTAGGCGAGTTTCATAATAAGATCACACGAGTGTTTAATGCCTAATTATGTACAGTCACATACATAACTTTATCTACATGCATATAATAAGTTTTCTACAATATGTTTATTTTTGTGGCAGCAAATTATTGGTCACGGTTGTAGCGGCGTCCCGGATTTCTGGTGGTGTTTCACACATTTCAACATCACTGTCTTCGTCGTCATAAATAATTTTTCAGTGTAAATATTTCACAACGAACTCGATAATATTTAACTTTCAAGTCAACAGTACAAAAAAGTTGTATGTTTGAAACCACAGAACACGGACCTCTTTAGTGTGTAACCTATAGGCAACCCTCCAACCTCCTTGTTTGAAACAATTCAAACAAAACAAATGACTGAACTGACATTAGTTTTTTTTATCCATAAACCAGGTAAGGTCTTGAGTCGATATCGATTCTCAAATCGATTCTCAGTATTCGACATTTAGAAGAATGTATGGAATATGAATTTTAATGTGAATGAAATTACAAATCGATTAATTCGATAATCGAAGTTAAAGTGTGTTTTTTCTTTTTAACAGAATGTTCGAAATTTAATTGTGATTAAGATATCGGTTGCCGATATCGTAAAGTAAAGATTATGATACACCCACAGATACAGATTTCTTAAAGTAGGCTATTTGCTTACCGCCGCTAAACATATTGTAGACAACTTATGATATGGATGTAGATAAACACCTAAAAGCTTAACATTCCTAATTCGAAAATTTTGGATTAGGTCACTTTAATACTAAAGGTGCGAGTCGTAATAGCTTGACATTTATCTGTCGCATTTTTAAAAGTATAACATAAATACAAAATACTTTCCTACTAAAGATTCCCTTCAGAAAACTATGATCTAGTTATGAGTTCGTAGTACAGTCGACTACAAGTAAATTTTCACCTTACTGCCCTGTAATAAGGTCAAAAATCACGTAGTTGAACATTTCAACAGTAAAAAATATGGAAAATGATGGAAATGAAACAGCGTACACCGATTTCATTATTTTGTATTTTCTTCTTAATATTTAAACAATTTGGGAAAACTAAAACCATACATAAATAGTTTGAACATAATAAATAGTAGTGATGTACAGTTTCCGGCAAGTGATGTGACCAGTCATAGACAACCGGTATTTATTTAATTCTATTGGTAACTTTGCTTTTTAAAGAACTACGTGCCATAAATATTTTTATCAATAAGAAACGGCTTAAATTAGAAAACTAAATTTCGTGTCAGAATATAACGTAACAAAAACTACCCAGAGTTTGTGTAAAATGTGTTCCATAGAGAATTAAAATACTTTCAAGTAGACTGTTTTATGTTCAAAGCGCGAGCCAGTCGCTATTTTATTAAGTTTTCTTTAAACAGTCAAATATGTATAAAACTTAAATCAATTACAATCTTAAAAATAATTGTATAAAAGGCACTTTGTGGCAGTTTCTTTCAAGTAACCTTATATAGGTTATTTTTTACAACCAACAAAAAATAGTCTAAGGAGTATTTCTACAATGAATCCTAAAACTGATCTATTTCGGATTAAAAAAATAATCTTCGTCCTTGCAGTTTTTACAAAACTATAACCTAATGTACTTATAGACTTCAATATTAATAGTAACACAATCACATTGTAATATCACACACAGAACTGTGTCCGACACACATAAAGTTTTGTCTTCAGACACATTTGACACACACACGACGCCACCCCGTAATTACCCGCTGAATATTAATTATTACCATTCATAATTAATGAAAATAAATGCAAGCAAAGTATTGATCTGCTTGCATTTATTTTGGACGTGGTTAATAATCGTTTTCATGAATTAATTACAAATTAATATTCAATATTACGGGACGTGCAGTCGTTTCACAATCTGTTGTAGCTTAGAGGCTGGAGGCGGACTATCCCGGTAGGCTGTAGGTTCTAGAGTCTAGACCTAGTACGCTCTAATAGTCTCTGGCATCCAGCTTGGCAGTCTTCATAGTTCGGCCCGCTTGCTCTCTCTAATGGCGGCTGCTGAAACACATTTACTCTGTTAATATAATAAATCAATGGGTCATCAATCATTCGGTAAAATATTTACAAATGTGTTGTGGATTTTAAAGGTGTGTTATTGTATCAATATTTTCTTTTGCGTAATATAGAACTGTAAAGAAAAATCTTAATCAATTCAAAGATAAATATCTAAAAGGAAACATTTAAAAGCGTTTCGGAATTAATTAAGGTAACTGAAATTCTAGAAATAAATATTATTAAAGTATTTTTAATATTTATGCGATTTTATCCAGAACAATCAGCACATTAATGGTAAAAACGTAATAGACAATGACAGTAGTTTGATTGATAAGTTATATACAAACATATAATTATGTATTCACAAATGTAATGCGTGTGTGGCACAGTATGTATGTACAAGTTACAACGTTGATAGATTCTTTATGTGTGATTATGTACACGATATACATAAATTACAATTTGACACGAATGATCACAATGTAATCCCATAGCAAGTAAGTAAGTGGCATAAGTCTTTCTATAGATTAATTGCGATCGTATGAAAAAGTCAAATTGTAATTTAAATTTGTGGCTTTGATTTGAGATGTAACGAGTAAAGTAGGCACATGATGTAGAAGATATAATGAACTATGTAACAGAAACATCGATGGTAGAAGGATGACTCCAATGTTGCCCAGTGAAACCCTTTCTTTCCTTACCAATATTGTGTTTTTGGCACTACTGTTGTATGATCTCCCCATTTGTCAAATTCCTTTGGTAAGCGAACACCAATCTCGCTGGTTCTATTTGTACTTGTTGGACGTTTGCATCTGGCCTTATTGAGTTATCGCTCGACTTCGCTAGGGAGTAATGTGTTCCAAATTTGTAACTAGACCTCAAACCCTTCTCTGGATAAGGGTTCTTTGTCGTAGATCTTCCGAAATAGTTATCGAAATCGTCTTTGCTATAGAACCCGGCTCGCTTGGGTTCACTTCTGTCGACTTCTTTCGTAGTTCTCGAGAAGAAATCGTGGAAGTCGTATGGACTTTTCGTCGTCGATATTGAGTATTTGTTAAAAGATGGTGGGTAGGTGCTTATACTACTTGGCTGCGTGACTGTTTGCCTTTCTGTATATTCAACAGGTTTCTTTGTTGTGTAGAAGAAGTAATTGTACGGGTTTTCTGTCGTTGTAGTGGTTGTTGTTGTATATATTGAGTTTGTGGTCTTGTATGTTACGTATTGTTTGTATGTCGTCGTGCTAGGTACTATTGGCTGAGTCGTTTCTTCGTAACTATTGCAAAATGAAGTCAAATTAGTATGTTGTTGACTTGTTTTGTGTATGACTGTCCACGTACTGACTTAAATGAGAGTGTGCTGTGTTCTCATTTTCAAGTCAGGAATGTGATTTTCTTAGTATAGGTTCCCTATTTAACTTTCTAACTATGAACCCAGTAGGTAGTAAAATTCTTCTTAAAAATCGCATTGTGGTCTAATTTGACCTGGTTAAAATAATTTGATTTTGGCTTTTAAATGAGACAATAACTACCCCTGTGATATAGCCGTGGAACTACTAACTAAAATTTTACTAGTAGCTAATAAAATGCATTGAATGGTATCATTGCTATAGAAAACAATAATAATTCATTTACGCAGTAAAATACATTTCTAATTCATTAAATATTGTCAACTTCTTGCCACAACTATCACTACAGTTAATAAAGTAACAAATTAATTAATTATCTGGTAATATTGCTACTGAAACAGTATGAACTTATAATAATTACCACCAGTAATAAAGATTAATTAACTGGTAATAAACTGCGATAATTACCTGGTAATATTGCCGTAGAACGGGCTCGTATCCGGACGCACGTAGCTCGGCGTGTGCTGCGAGTAGTCCGGAATTATGTTCTCGTGTTCGGTTATACATCTACCGTTTATACAATACTGAAACAAACAATTGTAAATGTTACTAAGAATATCTCAGAAATATTCAGCTAAACCAGAGCGGAAGTGTTCCTGTAGGCTAAATTCATTGTTGAATATCATACAAAGATACCGGATATCGGACCAACCGTGTTAATTACCTACCACTTAATAAGTACATGGCAACAGTGATAATTAATAAGTCATCATAGTCATCAGCCTATCTCAGTCCACTGCTGAACGTAGGCCTCTCCTATTAACCATGCGTATAGACGCATTAGACATCCATAATCACCATGCTGGGCAAGCGGATTGGCGATCGCAGTAATGTGTCCACTATGATGACGCTGCTGCTCATCATCAATCTTCTATCAAAGAATAGTCAGTGACATTTCAATCCTTTACGACGCTTACGCCGCCCGCGGGAAATTGGGGTGGTGAGAAATGTATTCTTACTGCCGTCACCACACGGTCGCAAGAGCATACCTTAGTTTTATTAACATGAACACCGCTGGAGCGCCCATTTATCCACTTATCCCCTTATTCATAAACGTCTCTTAACTTAAGCCGCAGCGTATTGTTTGTCCCTTTCGTTCTTATGGTCATATTGATAAGACCGAAAGGGACAAACAATACTTAGCGAATAAAGGGGTGTATATATCATGAGTATGAATTACCTGTCCGTCGCCGCAGGGCGAGCCCTCGGCGGCCGGTCGGTAGGCGACGCAGTACCCGCTCGCCGCGTCGAAGCAGAACAACTGGGCACACACTCGCTCGTCTTTGAAGCACGCGCTGAAATAAAACGTAGGGTTTTAAGCGGACATAATATTTCTGAACGGCTCTCTTCGGCCAAGCGAAGACCAAGAGTGTGGAGCCGACGTGACCAATTTGCGAAATTGACGTGACACTCGCCGCAGTTTCGCACTGCGATTCGCGCACGAGTGAGGTGGGCCCTTAACCCCTCGTATGCTTAGACACGGATCCGTGCGTGGGAATTTAAATCTATTGTTTTAAGTGTCAAGGTCACTTTTTCAGTAACGTAATTTGACAGGAAGTATACGAGGGGTTAATATACTTGACTAGGGCTAAGCCCGTATTAGGCGGTCAGCAACGGAACCGTTGTTGCCGACCGCTAATACAGGCCTAATACTGACACATTGTCAGATTGTCACCTTGGAGCTTAAAAGTTCCCGATAGTGTATCTGGCCGTAAATCATGTTTTACGTTAGAATTGGTAGCCAACAACGTATTGCAAAGCGGAAACCACTAAAATGACTTGTCGGTAGGTTGGAACCGTTTTTACTGACGGTCAGAACACATCAACGGAAAAAATATCGTGTCATTTATGTTGTGTGTGTGAACTTAAATTTTTAGTATATAAACTAATCGGTAAAAAGGAAACCAGTCTATATAGGTATACAACTGCCTTTTACCTAGTGCCTCTATCTTTTCGGCACTGCGCGTCCAGTGTGAGGAGCCGGCCCGGCAGCACGCGCGGCAGCGAGTCGTCCTCGTGCGGCGAGTTGTACAGGCACGTCGCTGTATCACCGCTGGAATTATACACAAACACTTTAAGCGAACGTGAGTATTGAGTCGGTTTCGTAGGATACTCACGCGGGCTCCACATTCGCGCGGCAATGCGCTCACACTAGTAAGTGTGGAGCACCATTTATCTAAAAATCTAATTGGAATGTTTTTGAGAGTCTGAACCAGGGATCGGATACCGGTTTTTTCTCCATACAAAAGAACGGTTCGAATTCCGTTCTTTTTCGTTCTTCGGTATATATTTTTTTTGTTAATGGAGTAAATAAAAAATACGATGTTAATCATTACTTAAAATGTTGAAAATTTCATAAAAAGTGTAAAACATTTTAAAATATTTAGCTATTTCAAGGTTTTTCTAAAAAACCGGTTTCTATCCCTGGTCTGAACAGCATAACTTTACACAAGAGAAATGCGGTGTCAATATTGTTGCCATGTGAAGAATATTGAAAAAATGCTTGTGCAAAGTTATGCTGGTTAGACTCCATCGTCGGCCGCCTAATGCTGTCGCCGAATCAAAGTATGACGACTACGAGGTACCGAAACGACCTTAGTTTTTTTTATGTGACGAAGGTAGACAACTGAGCTCTGCTCTCAGCCCACCTGATGGAAAGCAGGAACTGAGGCCCGTGGACATAGTCATCAAAAAATAGCCTATGCGCTTTGCATTGCAACCGACATTGTCTGCATGCGGCAAACGACGCACCGCATCATTGTAATTGAAAACATGCGTCAAAGGATATCCTTGAAATGACAAATTCGGATTGGAACGTAACTCACTTTAGGAAGTGATGGAAGCTCTGCACACTGCACGGCGACCATCGGAACCCTTTCTCGGTGTGTCGCAGGTCCGACATGATGAAGCCGTCCTCCCATCGACATTTCTCGGCTCCCGGACCGCCGAGGTACGATGGAGGGGGGCTGCCGTCGTGCACTGCTCCTAATCTAAAGGTAGAAACATAACTATCAGCAAGTGATCTTTTTTTTTTAAAAAAAAGAAAGGAAACCTGATTCCTTCAGATCTAGACATGCTTGTGCTCATTTGAATCAGAATCAGGAGGCGATTCGATATTGATAATTAAAAATGAAGTCCCATAAAATTTGTATCAAATTTTCTGTATGAATTTACTAAGAGCGCCGCGTAAGAGAATTTGAAATTTTGGACATTCATTTTTATTCTTATAATCGTAGCAGTTACTAATTCTGATTTGAATGAGCACAAGCAAGTCCAGATGAAAGAATTAGGTTTTCGGTTTTTTTTTTATTTGGATTTCCCGACTAACCCCCTTTCATAAAGGTTTCCTAATTTAACAAGCCGCTAAGTATTGTTTATCTCTTTGGATCTTATAGACATATTTATAAGATTGAAAGGGATAAACAATACTTAGCGGCTTGCTAAATTAGGAGACATTAAATTTATGAATAATAGGGTAAATCTATAGAAATATTCAACACAAAACTCCCATGAGACTCATTCATACTAAAATTATATTTCACGCGGGCTACTCACAGCAGTCTTCGTCGCCTGGCGATTGGCTCTTGCAAAAGCTCCTCATATAAGGAGCGAAACATGTCGAGCATTTTTCGACTTGAAAACGTGAGTAATCCGCGTGAAATATAAATCTATAGGTAGATACTTACAAGTGTCCGACTTCATGGGCGGCGACAATTATCCCTGAGAAGCCACCAGTATCTTCAATGATGGCCACTGAATTGACCTTCTCCAGCCGTTTGTTCACCACGCATGCGCCACCGACGTACGCAAAACCTGTTTTTAAAGGTGTTTAAAATTCGAACTAGTTGTGCGTCCACATCATCGACGGAACGACTCGTGATATGCCCAACCTACACGCTTGCTTACACGAGCTTACAGGACACAGCTATGAGATAAAATAAGCACGAATGATACCATAATTATCTTGCTCTAACGTACAGCTGCGTCCCGCTGACTTGCCGACGTTTAGCAAGCATGTAGATGTAGCATTACAGAGAGAAACGTTAGCCGTCTGTTAGTGTGAACGCAATTATTAAAAAAAATAGTTTTTTAATGAGAATGTTTATATTAGAGAGAAAATAGTCTGTGGGTGTGGCATGCTTTTTGTCTAGAATGAATTAGAACTGTATTTTGCTGCGACTCCCGCGACATAGGAACTAAGCAAGACAGTGAGTGGGTATGTATATATTACACATTAAGTATATTATGCATAACACGGAAGTCGCAGAACAACGCCCTAATTATATAGGTATATAATATAATTATATATAGGTACCTATTTTAGAATTATCTTCATGTTTGGTCCTACCCCCATTTTAAGTTTTAATGTAACGCCGCTCCCCACTCGCGTTTGTGGCTTCGCGCCGCGATTTGCTCACGAGTACGAGTGGCGAGCGGCATATAGGGAGTACGATTATTTGATGCGTGTAGCATGCCACAGCCGCAATATCAAGAGCATAATTCTGTAGTTACATTTTTAAGGGGAAAATATTTGGCAAGCGAACTAAGAGAAGGCGCTTAAAACTAGACTAGGATAACGGAATAGTCAAGGTTTTGATCAAAGCAGGTAGGTAAGCGTAAAAAACTGAAAGAGACTTAGGTATATCTTCAATAAAGACTTAGGTAGATCTACATGACAAATTACGTTTAGTTATTTACATATTAGCTATTTTAATACTTACATAAGAGTTTATAGTTTGGCAAACATCATTGTCATGAAAAGAACACTAATAAATACAGGATAATTTTAAATATACGCACAAAGAATCTACTTCTTGCCCCTAGTAAAACATTAATTTGCCAAACTATAAGTGAAAAAATTACTGCCAAACCTAGGACGGAGGTTATTTGAATACAGGCAGTATGTACTTATTATAGGTACTTAGAAATAGGTCGTATAATTAATCATTGGTGCTGTACAAAATATTTGTAGTTAGTAGAAGTGTTAGTACATGCAAAAGCTCAAGCCAGTTACAGTTTTTATACAAGCACACAGCATTTACATTTACCGAAAACCACCATTGATTAAATTACCAATAGTACCTAGGTTTTTTGTCAATAGATAGGTATTTTTTTATCAAAAGAGAATATACTATTTAGAAATATTCCCGCCTTTTCTGTTACATCGATAATTCAAGTACAGTCCAAATTGCACAAAACTAATTTAGATTATGAGTACAGTAAAATCGAGATTTTTTTAAGCCGATTACGATGTCTTTCTACATTTACGCATCACTACATTACCGAATGACCCCTTGTCATTTAAGTAAGGTTGGCCACCTGGTATCTGTTGCGTAACTTTCTTATAGTACCTAATAGCAAAAGATATAAGTACGAGTATATATTCCAGTGAACTTTGGATACGACGGAGTCAAAAGCTAAAGATCATCTTGAAGTTAACGATATTATGGTCAGGTGATTTATAGTTTTTCATTAAGAAACACAACTTTGTTGCCTAAATAGTAAGTAAGTAGGTACTTCACTGTTAAAGCAACACACTTGTTCGAAGAGAACAAACCACGAGAGCTACTATGTTCTTATTGATAGTTAGTTCTTGATTTAGCTCACTATTAATCTGCTAAATATAAATTCGAGCGATAGAGAGATATACACAAAAAAAATACTCCAATTTTCACGGCTCCAAATTACAAGCATGGCATAAGATGATTTTTTTTTTCAGGCGAAAAATTTCAGCTTTGAATATCTTATACCAGTAAGTACCTATAATTATGCATGCTTTTAGATACACAAAAACATTAATATTAAGACTGATAGTAACCGACTACATTTTATAAGTCTACTCAGCACAGAAGATTCATAATTATAATATTTGGAATGGATATGAGAGAAGAAACATTAAATATATGAATTATGAATCTATATACTACTTACAGTACAGTCGCATGATCCAAACAAGATTATATACATAAAACTGGAAAGGTTCATTTTACATGTGTCTAGAAGAATGGACTGCTGCGGAAAGACAGATATTATTCACAAGGTGCTAAATGACTCGGATTGAGGTAGGGTCAAAAGTGACAGGTGGGGTCAAAAGTGACGTGTACACATAGGTGAGGGACTAGATGAGTCAGGCGTGCTTTTGGATGGATCTTTTAGGTTTCAACACGCTACCTGCTGTCCCTCTATTGCACGCATCATTCGCGTATTGTCTTCTGCACATGTCTAGTCTGAAAGCGCACGAAAATAAAACTCAATACAAGTTCAAAACAATTTAGACCTATCAAATCCTAATTTGTTAATCTAATGTCGCGTCTTACATTTAGCGCCATTACCAAATCCTTTACCTCTTAGATTATAAATTATGAAGCACTTAATATTCAATCTTAAGCTGTTAATGCCGCTCCGGTTGTAAAACCAATTGCAATCCTTAAAGACCTCTTTTTAAAATAAATTACCAGCGGTGCCTTTGGTACAGCGACCACCCTTGCGTCGACGGCACATGTCGTATCTGTTGATAAAATCATTTGCGATGTCTTCATTTAACTATTTCAGATTGCCGGACAATGTAATGCTAATGTAAACTTACTTAAAACTCTAATAATGGCGCCAAATAAAGTTCAAATATTAATTATACTTACATGTAATCCTGGTGGGTGATGCAAAAAAGTAAGAACTTGTTGAGTATATGGTACAAGAAACAAGCTAAGTAGATACATTAATTAAATAAACAAACTTGGAAATAAAAGTAAATTATTTGTCTAATATTGCAGTAGCGTACGTTCCTATTGCATTAATAAACAATTAAATTTACATCTAGATATAGGTGCCTAAATATGTAATTCTCAGCGATTTAGAATCTTCATTCCCTATTTTTTTATTATCATTTCAAAACTCGACTTTTTAACCAGATAACCGCTTAAGCGGCTTGGCAGTTTTCATGTTTTGCCAATTATTTTAACACTCCACCACCAATCATTACATATCGAAGCAGCAGTGCACAGATATATCAGTCCAATAGAACGAGCGGTACTTATTTCTACTCCGTTCTATTAGACGTCCCTTTCAGCGCACTTCCCCGAGGGGTAGCATATTGTGTTTGACAAGAACACGCGACATTCTCAGCCACCCGTCTCTTTTTGATCGATACAATCGAAAAGAAACGGGTAGCCACATCAAACACAAGACGTGCTAAGGCCGCTGGTTAATAATGATTGGTAACTATTAAACTGGTTAAAAAGTCGAGCGCGAGTAGCACTTACTTGGTGATTGCAACAGCAATGTCGTAGACCGGCAGCCGCCGCTCTCTGAACAAATACTTGCCCATGTCAGTGAGCGCGGCGGCAGAGTCAATAGCGTCGCGACCAACTCTATTCCTTTCCAAGTATGGTGTCGCATCCCGGCCCTGTAAATAAATGTTCGTTTTTTATCAATAATATATCCTTCAGTAGATACATAGTATAGCTTTTAATCTTCACCTACTTCTTCATTCGTTATACCATTTTTTTTTAATTTTGTTATGTTACAATACTTCCAATAATAGTACCTATTTAAAATAAATAAAACCGGACTATTTTGTCAAAATTGTATTTAGCTCATTTCACCGGCTACAACATTTTAAAGTTGTACATTTGAACTTTATATTATCACGGCAACGACACTTTGTTCCAACTAATTTGCAGGTGTTTTTAATTTATTCAAATGCATGCACATCTTCTTGTTTACTATAAAATATTCAATTACCATAAATTCGACTGTGACATTAGACATGATAAGATATTGGGGTAAGCTTTTCTATATTATTTGCGTATTATAGTACTTTGCTAACAATTTTAATAATTTTCGATTATGATTAATTTAAATCGAGATACTTGGCAGAATGGCTCAACGCGTTTATCGAATAAAATACTAGAAATAAAAAATCCTAAAGTCAAATTGTGACGTGAATGTCACTACATAAATGGCGGTATTTTCTGAATAAGTTTTGTAGATAATACTTTTACGTCGTATTTTGTTTTGTTTTCGCATAATACTCGATAATGGCGAATGAGGCAGTGCTAAAGTATTTAGTGGATACTAATCGGCCATATTCGTGTGCCGACGTAACAGTGAACCTCCGAGGCGCTTTTACGAAATCCGCTGTTCAGAAAGCTTTAGACTATCTGAGTGAAAATACCAAAATTCGTTGTAAATTGTATGGCAAGCAGAAAGTTTACGCAGCAATACAGCCGGAAGTGTCTGTTAAAGAAGAAGGTGATACCGAAGGTAATAAAAAAAAGCTACGCTAACTTAAAATTGTACCGGCTGAAGTTCGGCAGCTAAGTATAAATTGATTAATAAATTCAAGTAGGGTTCTTACGTTACAACATCAGATTACTACCTCTTATACTTGATTGAAATTTTTATGGCTTTTTCAGACTATGATGCCCAATGCAAGTTAATAACTGAGGAATTATTAGAAAAAAGTAACACACTGAAAATAGCAGAAACAAATCTAAAAACCATCTTGTTATCTCCCACAACTGACAATGCAAAGTCTCAAATAGAAGAGCTTATGAGGAGAATAGAGGGGTTTGAAAATAAATTGAAAGTAGTCAGTACTTCTGTGAATGTTATAAGCGCTGATGAAAAGAAATCTATTATGAGTCAACATGAGAAATACTTGAAAGAGTACAGGTAAGGTAGCCAGACATCTCACATCCTCATGGCACATGGTTCTACCTGTAGCACCTACTTATTAATAAGAACAAAAAAAAAACAATTGAATCAGAGTTGCATTTATTTTGTCACTTGAAATTTTCTGACAACCTGAAATAAACATTTTTTTCCTGCTGAGTGGGTAAAACTTTCAATGACAAATTTTGGATATTACTTTTGTATAGTGGGGCTTAGGAAGATAATCATAAATAATCATGATGGTGATGAAAAATTTTTTTTTTTTTTTTTTTTTGATTTATAGTGATTGTAATCCTTTGTATATATCACCTTTGTTACAATTTATTCTCTGTTATTAACAAAACTATTGCTAGGCATTTCAAGTTAATTTGAACAGTGTAATGATAACATCCTTTGGAAGGCTATAATAAAAACCGGCCAAGTGCGAGTCGGACTCGCGCGCAAAGGGTTCCGTACCATTATCAATTTATTATTAAAAAAATACAGTTAAATCAACGTACTTCAAAAACTATAGGAGGTAATTTAATCAAACCAAAAATCGTTGATAGAGTTTATTAATGTGCATAACATATATTTTTTTTAGAATTTTATATCGCGTAGTTTAAAAAATAAAGGGGGGGGGGGACACATTTTTCATACTTTGAGAGCTGATATCTCGAAAATGATTTGCTTAAATAAAAATTAAGTGTATAAACCTTCATATCATTTTCAAAGACCTTTCTATTAATACCCCACACGCTTATATACAACTAAAAAATTTTTTTTATCCGCCAGTTACATGTATGGAGGGCCTCCACCCCAATGGTTTTTTTTACAATTTAGTATCATAATCCTGTAGCGGTTCATACAACACATACCCTTACCAAATTTCGTTACTATAGCATTTATAGTTTCCGAGTAAATTAGCTGTGACAGACGGACAGACGGACAGACGGACAGACGGACATGACGAATCTATAAGGGTTCCGTTTTTGCCATTTTGGCTACGGAACCCTAATAAGGGTAGGAACCATAGGGGGTCTTAACCAGAACTGAGCTAAAATCATTATATCATGTAAGTATTAGTTGTTTGGTGAATCATATATTACATGATATACAATACATGTTTTATATGAGACAAGGTATCTTCATTAATATAAGATTTTATCTTTATTTTTGATGGCCCATAATTTGAATTCTGGATATATGAAACAAACATACTAATTTAATGATAAATATCTTTAGCATTACAAGAAAAGCAGAAAAACCCGATTTATAACATTTTTTACTCTAAAATGTCTCAACTAAGGAAATGATCTTATCCGCAGATCAAATATTTACATTTGACTTCGCGAATTACGATTAAATTAATATGAATTCGCTGTTTTATGGTTTTTTAATAGTCTTTAGTAATAATTAGTGAGTTAATAAGTTAATTAATGTTCAGAGTAAGTCATAAAACAGCAATTTCTAAGTAAAGATTTACACTTATATAAAATACACAATAAGGAAAGCGATAAAATTCAAGGAAATTGTGTTAGTTGGTTTTATTACATTGGAATCTGATAAACTTGAATCATAAAAATTAAGAAAATGGACTTTTACTTTTTTATAATAATAAAATTTTAATGATAACTTTTAAATTCTTGAAAGAAGTCCTTTTTGTTTTGAAGATTTGCAACAACGATCAATAAAATTCGGGATAAAGTTTACAATGCTTAATAGGTACTAATGGATAGATCAAGTTTCCTATAGGTACCTATACCTACAGTCGAGTCAATAAATATGTATACAATTGTGCACCTTATCCCTATATTACTTAAGTAAAAATTTGTACACATATTTCTGAACTCGACTGTACATATTGCGAATTTTTCCATATGTTTTTGTTGTTTTTTTCTCACAGTTCTATTTAAGGATCGCGTGCGAACTGTAGAGGGCAGCAGTTGTTTTTGCCCTGTGTTGAGTCTAGCTTGCGTTTCCAATTTAGTCCACAAGATGGCAGACTACAATACGCACGGTCATTATTCCCATTCTAAAAACATAATGAATATAATTATTTTTATGCAAGTTTCCAGAAATTTTCGACAACTTTATGCAAATTATTATTAAGTCAAATCATCACCATCGCAAAATGACGGCCATTACTGGACAGGGACACAGCGGCCCTACCGCCAAAAACGAAATTCGTAAATTTCGAGGATTTGTCTCGCTCACTCTAATTACGCCTTCGTTGGAGTGACAGAGAAAAATCCTAGAAATTTACGGATTTCGATTTTCGCGGTAGTAGGCCAGGCTTTATAATTTATCATCTCCTCATCTTTAGCCTCCTAAAGGCCTACGATATATCCTCCATCATCGTAGTAACCCTATTTATTAACTTTGGTTAACTTTACATGTTACGTTATTCAATTAGAACGCACTTTTTTTTCAATTATTTATTCAAAATAAAAAATCTTAGGTCTAGGGTAGATAGTTTGTTTTATCTTGTAAAATTTTCAGACAAGTTAAAATCAGAATTATTTCCTGCCAATCAGGTAATAGGGTGAAACGACTTTGTCTGTTATTGCCATGGTTACGGTCGCCTGAGTCACGCTGGTTTTATGCAAAATTATGCTACTTAAATTATGCAAACATGCAAGTAATGCATTTTTGTAGGTGGCCCATTAAGGAAAGGGCTTATTAACACCAGAAAAATGTATGTTTGCATAAGTTTAACTAGCATAATTTTGCATAAAACCAGCGTGACTCAGGCGACCGTAACCATGGCAATAACAGACAGAAAAAAGTTGATTCATCCAACAACCTAAATGGAAACTTTTTAATATGTTTGATTTCTCTTGTAAGTCTTGTCTACTTCGCCGCGTACTTCGAAATTCGTAATCGAGTATTTGTCTTTGTTACTCCAATGAATGCGTCATTAGAGTGGCAGAGACAATAGGTATACTCGAAAATTGCGGATTTCGAAGTTCACGGCGGTGGGGCCTTAGGTAACATTGCCATATTTTTTGTTGTAGGAAACGTAAACGAATATCAACCGATATAATAGATGCAGTACTGGAGGGTTATCCAAAATCTAAGAAAAGTTTGCTAGAAGAGCTCTGTATCGAGACAGACGAAATGGCCGATTTCAAACTGATGAGTTAATGTGAAATTGTATATGTTCTAATGTCTAATTTCATGGGTGTTGTAATAAAAGTTATTGATTGTTACCTACATTTTGGCGTTATGTTACTGTAGCAACTGTTCGGGCCAATCGGGCATAAAGTGCTACAAACTTATTTGACAAGGGTGCTTAGACAAGTTGCCAATCGCTAACGCTTAATCGTCAATCGTAAGCGAAAAGCAGCCTAACTGTCTTTGTCGCACTAATATAAAAGAGTGACAGAGAGGGAAAACTACGATACGCTACTAAGCGCTAGCGATTGGCAACTTGTCTAACCACCCCGGTGGTCGTAATTGGAACTACGTTAATTTTATAATATTACTACGATACCTAAATATAATTATTTATTATACCTATTTCGTATTACTCTAAACAAATCGCAACTTAACATTGGGCTACTTCATTTACAATTTACACCACGGGCAATGACATTATTTTTACTATAAAGAACGGAAAAATTGAATATTAGCAGCTGCGACCATGACTTCGTAAGTATCGGTTACATTAGGTTTTTCTCGATACGTAAAGCCAATAATGTCAGTGCGAGCGTGATCATAGTACCTACATTACTATAGAAGCCGGGACGAAAGGGAAACCCCTTATTTCCGACCGAGGTATGTGCTTTTCTCAAAAATGCTAATTGCTATGAAATAAACATCTATCTTTATTTTTTTTTATATGTATAGTATTGCATAGTGGCAGAATGTCATTATGCCTGTGCCACAAATTTATGTGGAATGGAATTAAAAGAGAGCAATTTGCTGCCTAGGCCATCAAGATTTGTATTAAATTACTACGCTCAACCTCAACACTAACACACACACACACATATACAAACACATACACACGCATCCATCCATACACCTCCAAATATTCATCTATTTTCAATATGTAAATCTATTTACTTAGTATTAATAAGCAATGTAAGCATGCATCGTCTCTTATATCTTCATAAGTATTACTTACTAAATCTGAAACCGCACTGACTTTGTAATCTGTTATGGTTTTGATCCCCACGATACAGGCAATGCCTAGTGTGGGGTTCACTGAAATGTTATTTATGTGTTCTTGTTTTTTCGGTAAATAAATATATTTTAATTTTTTTTTTTTTTTTTTTAAATTCCATTAACGATCTTTTGTCCTAGTCGCAGGTGCGAAGTATGACGTTTCAGGTGAAACGTCATACTTCGCAGCCTATTAAAAGGAACATAACAATATTTCATTGCATGTTTGAGAAAAATGTATTACGTGTCGAGTAGAACGTCTACGCTACGGGTCGTATAAGTTTGTGTTGTATTGTGGCCTACCTTTGTGTTGTATAGTACCTAGGTACTTGGTTCACGCTCACTCAATGAAATCATTTGAAAAGTGTACTCACCCTAGATATAATGATACCAGCGATAGATATCCGTATCCTGGGTCCCTTGAGGAGTTTGTACCGCAGATCCACGCCGTTCCAAAATGAAACGAAGTACCTCTTTATTTGCACGTTGTCGCCATTGTGTAATCTGAAAACATTAATAATTGGTACATTAGGTATTATCAAACAGCTATTCTATTAGACTGGGATTCGGAAGTACTGTTAACACAACAGGGTGTAAGTCAATCTAGGATATAGGTATTCAATTATTCATAGTTTAAATGCAGAGAGTTACAATTCGTATTCGGCATGTATATGATCTATACATTTTTACTTAAATTTATTTGGCAGGCCAATTTCGAAAGAAACTAATATTTTAACAATGCAGCCTACTTGTAGTAATATGTGAATTTTATTATACTCCGAGGAATTTCTCAAAAACGCTTAAGGGTCTCCTCTAATCCTTATCATTTTCGCTGTTATGCCGTCGACATAAAATTCCGATCGACTTGAAACGATGCCGTGCCGATTGATTTGGGACGGCCCTAAAAGACATCGTTAAGTAATTTATCTATTTACTTATCGCAAAAACTAAGGTAGGTACGTTTGCGGTTTCGCCTAAAGCTTTATCAAAGTCAAATGAGTAGGCAATGACGTGTTTAGAAAAAGTTTCTAATATTAGTATTGTGAATCAAACGTATCCGTCGATGCCTATTAGGTCATCATCATCAGCTTATCTCATTCCTTCGCAACCCTCGAAATATCATCATCATCTTCACCATCAATTTCATGAATCTCATGATACTATTAAGTGCCTATATCGGGATTTGGTTGGTAGTCAGTCACTGCCAGACGAATAGGTACATGAGATTGACGATGAAAACGTAAACGCGATCGAGACGTTTTTTATAAGTTATTATATTACCTACACTAGGCCCTCAGATGTCGTATCGGATGCAGTTATCTCATGACGATAAAACGTAAACGCGATCGAGACGTTTTTTATAAGTTAGATATTACACTTATTACCTACACTAATACTCGTATTAGAATTTAGAATTACCTTATTGAACCTGAGGATAGGCTGCGCTTTGTTTGTTAGTCATTGTTATAAAGCCTTAGGCTTAGGTTGTAAGTAGGTACAGTCGTCATAAGTATATCGGAGTGGCCAGATTGCTCACAAATATCTGAGCAGGCCTCCATTGTCATGGCGTTAAGAATGCATTTGATATTGAGCACCGTGGCCACTTCGATATATCTGATGGCGACTGTACCATCTGCAGGTACCTAGGAACATTCGGTCAGGAAACTCGGGAAGAAGTGTTATTATTATTAAGGTGAAGTTTTTTATATCAAAGGAATTCTAGGAATTATATTCTACATGTAAATGTGTAAGTGCTATGTGCTGTGTTACTAGAGATTGCTCAACCAGAAAATTAAGTACCTAAAGGTGGGTTTACACCAAACGAGCGAATGTTCATTTTATCCCCCAGTCTACGATTTTCGACGAATTACGTTTTGTGTAACGAACGAATTTCGTAGAGTGGGGATAGAATGAGCTTTCGCTCGTTTGGTGTAAAGGACCATACACTGGACAGATAGATTGTCGTCCTTCCGCTGCTTTGTGTCCACAATCCACATTTTAAAACAGTTGCTTTATAGAATATTCCAGAAACAATCCACTCAGATCCCTTGTTAACTAACAGTACACCAGAAACAAAAGCTTCCACTTACCTGTAGCCGTCGTAGTCGACTATAACCAATATTTCGGGGTATATGACGTACGGCGCGTCGCGTTTCCGTCGAGAATGTTCCGTGGACCGTTTTGTTCGGAACCTTTTCCCGAGGTGGTCTGGCTCCATAAACGCTGTAGACAAACAAATACGGTAATTAAAAAACTACTTAATCTTAGACTTCACTACAATTCACCGATATTTCAGTACAGTCGCCATCAGATATATGGTAGCGGTCGAGGTCCCCAAATAAATCGGAGCAACGGTAAATTTCAATAAATTCGTTACGTGAGAAAAGGGCAATGATTTGGGAGCGTGTAATTCATCATAAATTTAGGAGCAGTCACTTTTCAATAAATTCGTAACGTACAAGTAGGTAAAGATATCGGAACGAACATGACTCAAAGATATCGAAGCAGCCAGGATGATTATAAAGATTGGAACATCTATAGGAAATACACCTTAAGTCTGCGTCACATAGTTTATTTTTATTTGTTACTATGTTGTCACTGCTACTACCTACTTTAAGTTGTCAATGTCAAAGATGACTTTGACGACTGTTGTGGGTGAGTAAATGAGTTTCCTAGATAAAATAGAAGTTTTTAAGCATCATTATCGAAAAATGCATAAATTCAATTTTGATTTTTGATTGATGTAATCATATTAATATTGGATAAGTAGGTAAATAAAATCGTAAAGCTAGCAAATTATTTATTTGAACGGAACTAAAAAAGTATAAAGGGTGAACAGAATACCTAAAAGTCATTTGCAGATCCTATTTTACCACGGTGACAAGTCCGAGAATTGTAAATTGACTGTTTCTCCCATTGCAGTCGTCCATGGGCTACGGTTACCACTTATCATCAGACGGGCCGTGTGGTTGTTTGTGTTTCAAATATATTGCAAGAACTTTTAGCAATCAACAATAAATACCGTCTTTTTAGCGAAGCAAAATTATATAATATTGTCACAAAAATACGACAATTGTAGCGAAATTCCAACATAGGTCGAACCTCATATCAAGAATTTACGAAAATCGTTCTAAACCTTGTGACAATTGTAACGACTTTCCGAAAGTAAAATACATTACGATACAAGTGCGAAAAAAATTAAGTGAAGTGGAACGAGTGGAGATAAATGAAATCTACACGAGTTACGAATTTCCTTTTCGCACGTGTATTATTAGTGATAATTGTATGTTGGTGGCAAACAGGCACACGGACCGTCCGATAGTAAGCGGTAGACGTAGCCTGCGGAGGCTTGTGACATCAGTAACAGCAATATTATACAATTATTGTCAAACTTGTCATAATGGCATTGTTTGTGTGTTGGGTCAATAGGGTTATTAAACAGAGATACTACTAGCTTTACTAAAATACAGGCTGGCTCATTAAAATCAGTCAGTATGGGAATGTCTGAAACTATCGGACATATGAAAATATGTTTTTAGGAACCATGTCATCGATTGTAATAAACAGAAAAACTGCATTCATATATTTGAAAAAAAAACTACCCAGCAGGGGAATCGAATCCGGTTGTTTTGAAAAAATAAACTTATCTGCACTATTTCTATTCGGAAATCCATTGTGTAGGTCTTAAGCAGTAAATAGTAGTATTTGTTTGCTGTAAATGTCTCTACATTCCCATGCTTCTTAGAGACATTTACTGTTTCTACATATTCAAAATGTTTTTTTTTTCTAATGTATAAATGCAGTTCTTTTTATCAAAATCGATGATAGATAATTATGAATCCTAAAAACAAATACTTACTACTTAGTATGTCTTATAGTTTCAGAATTTCTCTTTCAAAAACATAAGTTTTAAGACAAAATATTATTAAATGACGTACTGACATTTCTATTACTGCCTAGGGAATTTCACTTTTCTATTACTCCCGCTATGCATGCAAGCAATGGCGCGCTTAGACAGCAAGTGTAATGATAAGGTGACATTAACTGGCCCCCAAGATCGCCTGATTTGACAGCTCCTGTTTTTTTTTCTGTGGGGTTATTTAAAAGGATTTGTCTTTTCTAATTGGCCAACGAACCTTTAGCAATTAAAACAAAATACTCGAACCACGATCACTGAAATAACGCCGGAAATGTGTGAAAAAGTGATGAAAAATACGATGAAAAGAGTTGGCATCTGCGATGCTACTGGAGGTGGATATTTTTCTGATTATTTTCCATGTGTAATTGCCGACCCAAAATAATAATATTTAACCAGTGATACTTTATATTTTTGGTGTTATGTATAGAATAAAATGATATGATATGGGTCCCGAAGGAAACCTTGTTCAGAAAGACCATCTTAACAGGTTTTTCACAGTTTGTATCACGACTAATGTAACACCCGGTATATCTTATTTGGCCACCCTGTATGACTATGAATATATTATAGATTGACTTATACACTGTTGTGCCAACAGTACTTTCAAATCCCGTTGTAATTGCTGTTTAATAATACCTACTTCAATATAATTATTACTCGAACTATTCATTGCGCTACTTATACTTCGTTTTTTTTAGCATTAGAAAGACCTTTGCAGAACGAGATATAAGGTTTTTTTACAGGCAAATTCTGCGTATCGAACAGTAAATACGAGTTATTAAATATCACGAATTTATTATCATGCTATATATTAATACACATTACTCAGTGTTGTGAACAGATAAGAAACATAATGTTAGTTAATTTATATTCTAAGATGAAAAGATAATAATTTTAATAAATTGCGTTTGCAATTTTTCATGGAAAGGTTGTACATTAAAAAACCTAAAGAGGCAGAGTTCTCACACAATTTTAAAATGTCACTGTCTGTCATTCGACTTCATATTGTTGTCGGTTGAGTAGGTTGTGTTTTATATTGCTGTTAGCTTACTTAAAGATTGTTGTTATCGTTTTTGTTCAATTTCGTCATTAATTGTTGATCTATTTAAATATTTTGTTTGTTGGTGCACATTTAAAATGGATGAAAGCAAAATCCTGTGACTACCAGTGAAAAGCGGATGGTGGTGAATATTTACAAATTAAGAAATGTGCCATAGAAAGGAATATCCCACTAAATCGGAACGTGTGAAAAAGACTGCTGAGACTGCTGGCATATCGTTGGCTACGGTATATAACATTTTAAAAGAATATAATTTTTTAAATGAAATTAGTAATGTAATAGATAACACTGTGGAAAAAAATATTATAATTGTTGGTGGTTCCGAGTCCTCGGACTCTTCCACTGACAGTGAATAAAACTATGTATGTCATCTGAGTTTTATTTTCTAATTTGTTACCAAATTCAAACTACATTAGAGCGTCCCAGACCGCCTATAATGGCGACAAATACTAAACGACGTTGCCGATGCGTAGGGTTGTCTTAGTATTGTTATCTGCTCAGTCTTTATGACACCGTGTCCGCTTTTATACCGATAGTTTTAATCCTTAAATGCATGACTTTTAAAAGTAACTATTGGGAGTGCATAATGTAAGCCAGATTATATACGCAAATAATGTTAAATTTTAGACTGTAAACTTCATTAAATTCAGTAAATGTAAAATCGGTACGATATTAGTTACAAATAAAAAAAAAATACTTTGTTAAAAACCGCCAAACACTAAACGAAAACTTTCAATACATATCTTTTTTCTAAATTGCCGCCATCTTGCTTATAAAACACTTATAACTTTTTTAAATACAGTTTTGCCAACAAATTAATAATAAATGTGAAAACTATGCGTTCAGCTATCGGTAAATATCAAATGATATGTATATACATAAGTTGGTATCGACCGAAATCGAAGAAGGAAGGTTTACGACCACTGCTTCTTTGTTCACCCGTTTGACAGATAATTCTAATCTTAAATAAAACGAAGTATAGTACACGACATCTTCTCACGAAATTTTGCTTTGCTCCTTGTTCTACCTTTGCCAACTCATTTTAATTATTTAGGCATAATATCTGTCCAATTTGCGAAAGAGACAGAAATATATTTGTCACGATGACAAATGTCTACTCTTTTCGAAGAACGTCACAACAAACCACTCTGTTCTTAATTCAAATTATTGACAACCTATTCAAAACGTGTGGCTGACCATAAAGAATTTAAAGCGATGTGTATATGACACTAAGGTATATTTTCCATAAATGTTGAGATATTTACGACCACCCTGACAGCTCAGATATTTCTGATTATCTCTGTGTTCCGATATTTTTGCCTAATTATACGTTACGAATTCATTGAAAAGTGGTTGCTCCTAAATTTGTGACGAATTACATGCCTCTAAATTATTGCCCTTTTCTCACGTAACGAATTTATTGAAATTTTACGTTGCTCCGATTTATTTGGGGACCTCGACCGCTACCATATATCTGATGGCGACTGTAGAATGCAGAGGCCCGTTTCTCAAAAGCTTGTAACTTGTGGAAGCCTCTTTTTAACATCATTAATTAGATAAGGGGCCCGTTTCTCGAAAGCTTGTAACTTGTAATACAAGCGGAAGTCCTTATCTAATTAATAGTGTTAAAAAGAGACTTCCACTTGTATTACAAGTTACAAGCGTTCGAGAAACGGGCCCAAGGACTTCCACTTGTATTACAAGTTACAAGCTTTCGAGAAACAGGCCCCTGGACGCTTCAGGAGGTAATGTCCATAATCGACACGCTGGGTAAGCGGATTGGCGATCGCAGTAGTGTGTCCACTATGATGATCAGTGGTCGGAACTCGGAATCCTATTGGCATTTTTCAGCTGTCATAGGGACTTTTCATTTATCAGCTCAAAAATTCGGTAAACTTTTGGGTCGTCTCATTCGTATTTCGTCACGTTCCAAATTGGTCCAATTCTGCTTTCGTCGCCCATTCTTCATTCGTCAAGTTAGTGTGCAGTCATTGTCGCCTTTGACCATAATAAGTTGTTGACCTTTTTCTTCTTTCGACTCAATCGTTTTTTGTCATTTCGTATTTGGTCATAATTATTCTAAGTTGGTACCGACTTAAGACTATGCAAATATACGAAAAACATAGATTTAACAGCGAACATGACGAAAGAAAATTAGGACGAGTTAAGAACGAGACGGATTAAGATAAAGATGAACAACAAATTTGACCGAAGATGAGAAAGACCATCCACGATCGTGACGAATAAAGAATGGGTGACGAAAGCAGAATCGGACAAATTTAGAAACGTGACGAAAAACGAACGAGACGACCCAAGAGTATACCAAAAATTCCGACCACTGATGATAGTGATGATGATGCCGCTGCCCATCATCAATCTTCTATAAATAAATGGTCAATGACACATCAGGCCTTTAGTCGACTCATACGACATTCACCAGAAGATGTAATAGAGTGGTGACGTTTCTTATCGACGCCGGCAAATTTAAATACTTAGATAAAGGTATTATTTTCAACAATTTATCGTCCTTCAGGAATTTATCGTCGATTGTACTTTATGTAGTCATTTATATTACTCAACTTTTTTTTATAATGGCACATGGCACAACAAAGTGGCTTCACACCACCTGATCGTATCTGAAAATTGGAGACCAAATCGCGGCGGCAACGAACAGGACACCAGTAGTAACCTGTCAGTTGTCACCGCCTCGGTGGCCCGCTAGATGCTTCTTCACGCTTTGTTTAAAGGGTGAAGAAAATAAATGTGTCGGTAAAGAATTCCACTTTTTAATAGTAATATGAATTAATTGCCGATTTTTTTTCCAACCAGAGCACAATAATGAATAAATAAACCCTTAACCTTTGCGTTACCTTCAAGCAGTTCAATCCAAATTTGACTTTGACGGCTATTGCGTAAAGTCAAATTGTAATGGAGCAGATCTGCTACTAAGCATACGAAAAGTTAAATAATATCAGAACTAGTTGATTACGCTACGTATGATCAATACTATTTAGGTACCTATATGACAGCACCACGCAGATGTAGGTACACTATGTAAACACAGGAAAATCCTGTCATACACATAATAGGTACACTATTAAACAGTTGTTTACCATCAAGCTCGGCGATAAACATCCACAATGCCAATTAGCAATCAATTTATAATAATCAAGATAAAACAAACAAGAAACCCATACAATAAAGATGGCTGCCGCATAATGTGACAGATTGATGCTTTCCTCGCACGTGATTGCGAATGTGGTGATCGCATCACGTGTTGCAATTGATAAATTACCATGCTTGATCGCTTTTATCAACATAAAATCGTCAGTTGACAAGCAAAACTGACTAAGTAACAAATACCTCTTGAAATAAAGCTCTTATCTCAGTTCTGATTTACTACTGACATAAGAGGTTGCTAAGAGTAGTGACAGTTTTTACAGTGAGTTTTGCTTGTCAACCAAGAAATGTATTTTGATAAAAGAGATCAAGCTTAGTAATTGAATAGTCTCCCGTCTTTTTTTTTTGGTAACTGGTTAGTAACATATCGATACATTTTGTAATCCGAAAGAGACTATCATCAAGTAATAAATCATGGGAAATTCTTAGTTACACAAATCCACCTAGTCCTGTAAGCAAAATTTAGTCTGTGTTGTCGGACAATACATATCTAAACAAAAACATACTATACAAACAAAACAGAAATAACAAAACCACGGAATGGTCTCATATGGGTCATTATTTCAGCGTTTGTTA
This sequence comes from Thaumatotibia leucotreta, assembly GCA_025490895.1. Lineage (NCBI taxonomy): Eukaryota > Metazoa > Arthropoda > Insecta > Lepidoptera > Tortricidae > Thaumatotibia > Thaumatotibia leucotreta. The sequence goes on from JALPQI010011773.1 coordinate 27,179, forward strand.
CGAGTCATTTTCGTGGTCACACTTTTCGCGATAACGGCTGATTATTTTAACTTCGTGTCTCGTTATCTTGTAAATGTACGGGATGCACTAAATAACCGAAATTCACCATAAAGCCTACAGCCAACTCTTAGAAAATGTGACCACGAAAATGAGGCGGTTAAACGCTGGAATAATGACCCATATCAGCGTGAGTCAGCTCAGTCAGCGAAGAGGGGCTAGAATACGATTCAGTTTAGGTTCTGCTTGTCAGTTTTTAACAGTTATTCTATGGAACTGACACATCGTGATTCAGAGTAGGTCCTAAACTGAATCTCTTTAGTACATTGTGGTAGCCCGCCTGATCTTTCGATGAGATCATCAGCCATAGATATATGAAAGAGAGAGATTTGTAACGAAGCGAAATTGTAATGAGTCTCGGTGTCTCCGAGGTCGGGCCTTTGCCACACTGTGATTGGCTAAAGCGCTACCATATGATGCGGCACTAGAGAGGAGGCTACGTCGATAAATTATTATCCATAGATATTTGATAAGGCCGGAATATTAAGAAAAACATTAAAATCGATCTATCATTTAATAAGAAATAAATACAGATTAAAATATCGCATTGGACGATGTATCTAATCTTTATAAACATTATGTTATCCGTCGTGCCCTTGTTAGCGCGAAAATACCGGCCGTCCTAGAGCCCAACGGTCTGGCCAGGGACGACGGCAAGAGGCCTGACGGAATGACGCTGGTGCCCTGGAGCATGGGCCGGCCGCTAGTTTGGGACGCCACCTGCGTTGACACTCTGGCGCCGTCCCATGTTTCGGTCACCGGCGCGCGGCGTTGCTGCTGGCGCCGCGGCATCATTAGCCGAAAGTCTCAAGCGCCGCAAATATGCTGCTTTAGGAACCAGCTACATATTTGCGGCGTTTGGTGTGGAGACCTTGGGGCCATGGGGACCAAGTGCACATGGACTTTTTAAAGGTCTAGCGGCTCCCCTAAGAGAGACCTCAGGCAACCAGAGGGCCGGCCAGTACCTTGCACAGCGTTTAAGTATAGCTATACAACGGGGGAATGCGGCCAGCCTTCTGGGTACCTTGCCCACTGACGGTGATTTAGGCCAATTTTTTTATTTATAGGTAGTTAAGTTAAGTCCTTATATTGTTTGTTTTCATTTTATGTCGTTTAATAATAAATTAGAAAACTTTTTTCTTACTTTCGTGTCGGATCTGGTTTGTAAATAATAAACTACAGAATGTCAATTATAAACATAATATTTGAATATGAACAAAGCAATTTATTAACAACATTATCTTAATTGTGGCTGGGAATCACATGAACAAATAATTATTTAGACAGTTGTACCCTTAATAAATATAATGTTATCAGCCGTTTCCGCGATGGTCACATATTTAAATAAAACAATTTCAACCTTTGACAACGGTTATTGTAAAAGGCTCAAAATAATATAATACGCGATATAATCTATACATATTGTTTTACCTTTATGAAGATAAGATATTGATACAAAGGTCAAAATATGAAAGAAAAATTGCATATAATCAAATACATCAACAATATATCGACCCTATTTGTCATCGACACGGTCAGTCGTACCTCTAGTTCGCGGCCTGCTCGCAGCGGCCGTACCAAGAAATGACAGGACGGTTGTGAATATCGCTAGCAATTGGATACATTGCACGGTCACTTACCAAATTGCAACTTGCTTGCTATTCTAAGCCGTCAATGTAAAACGCACATACAATTTGTCACTGAATAGTTCAACCAATTGGTACGCCCAAGTAAAATCATTATGACATTTATGTCAGCGGTTTGTTGTTATATATTATTTGTAAAAATACGTGGTTTTGTCAACTAATAACTAAAAAAATCAATACTTTCATGTGGTACGTGACTCAGTAGTCCTTGAAATGTTTATTTACACTCCTATTTTTACAAGAAATAACGGCACAATTCGGCATTTTGCGGATATGTCCGAGCTCATCCTGCAGTTGCGGGTAAGTTGCGACTGGTTCATAGGGCGCGTATCTGTCACACTATAAAGGCCTATCGGCCATAACGCTGCGACATGTTCCATGCCACCGTTAGCTATCTATACTGATCTGTGTCATCAGCTGAACAACACGAAGGGAACGCACAGAATTTCAGAATTATACAAAATACGTGTCCCTTGTTTATATATATGTATCAATTATAATTATAATACCTATCACAGCTAGTACAGTCGAGTGCATTAATATATACACACATTTGTAAGGGATCAGTATGAAGAAGTGTACCTATATATATTAATGCCCTTGACTGTACCTGCTCATAACATAACAGCTTTAATTTAAGCCCACCATAGCACTAGGGTCGATATGTGTAAAATTGTCCCATGATTTTGACTAAAATATATATATTGTTAATCTAGGGTACTTTTTAATAGATAAATTCTTACCCCCTTTATCCATAAACGTCTCCTAACTTAGTGAGCCGATACCTAAGTAATGTTTATGCCTTTAGGTATTAGGTATCTATAGACAACAACAAAAGAGCGATATACTTATCAATTTGATAAGTAAACAGACTTTTATGAATAAGGGGGTCGTTCCTTAAGCTCAGCTGAAGATTATAAACAAGTTTCCTTGCATTTATTGGAGACATATTTTTAGTGTTTTTACGATTACGATATTTTACGATACAATAATTTATTAGCAAGTATTATAAATTTGTCATTAATATTATCGTGACCTTTAAATAAGACTAAAGATATATTAGCTCTATTGAAAAGTTCATGCATTTGTTTTGATTTTATCTTAATTATTCACGTTAAAGATTTTTTAAGGATTTCGACTGGTTTTGCTACCTAACAAGATGTATTTCACACTGAAGGTAATTAATAGGCCGGAATTACACGTGTAAGTTCTTAAGGTGCATTTAGACTAAAGGAGTATTCGCTAATTCTATCCCCCACTCTACGAAATCAACGAATTTCGACGAATCACGTTTTGTGTAACGAACGATTTTCGTAGAGTTGGGGATAGAATGAGCGAATTCTCGTTTGGTTTAAATCCACCTTCACGTACAAGTTGTAGGGACGAAGACACATTCAGCTCTCGTTTCTAAGTAGAGCTCCGTCCCTACTACTTACTTAAGAACTTACAGGGTCGCGTTTTATAAAGTTACATTTTACAATTTTGCTGTTTGCCTCTCTTTCTAGCCAATATGTGCGTGCGTTAGAGAGGCAAACAGCGAAATTGTAAAATTTAACTTTATAAAACGCGACCCAGGCATTTTTCAAACTAAACCTTTTTTAAACCACTCGCGCGCAATCGGCAAACAATTTTGATCTGTTTGTACTGTTAAGTTTTTTCATCCAGTCATAAAATGATCATGATTATTTGCCATTGATTTTATCGAATCATCTTTTAATTCAATATAATATCTTGAAGGTCATCAAATTATTTCCGGAAAGTAAGCGAACTAATCGAAAAACATCGAATAATATTTATTTAATTTAGTGTAATTTCAATTATTTCGTCGGTCCGGAAAATGTTCTTCTCCGGAGATTATTGTCATGATATCAGCCTCCATCCATAGCCTAGTTGGTAGTAATCCTGCCTACGAAGCTGGAGGTTCCGGGTTCGAATCCTGGCGAGGGCATCATTTGTGTATTTATTTATCACAATAGGCTGTCTCTATGTATATATATGTATGTATGCATATGTAACGTCGCCTGGTAGGTACCCACATCACAAGCCTTAATTGAGCTTAAGTACCGTAGCGTAGGACCAGGACGATTTGTGTAAGATGTCCCAAGTTACGTATTATTATTAATTGTATTCTTAGTCGTTGCATACGAGTACTACGTATTTTTATAATGGCGGAATTATGGCTTTCTTAATTACTTCTGGTTCAATGAACAATTATGGTAATTATATATGTACGCTTGTACGCACCCATGTGTATAGTATAGATATAATTACCACACCTAATTGCAATAATAAAATACAGGGTGATTTTTGGGTCGTCTATAGGAGTAGGAGTGAAAAGGCTACCTAGGGTTGGTTGGTTGTTGCCATAGTGAATGTTGCTCAGCCAGAAGCCCCTAGTAGCCTGTTCACTCTTGGTGCACAACCCAAAAATCACCCTGTATTAGTATTAATGGGGAGCAATGCGATTTCGAATTAAGCGCGGTATATAGGTACCGTTACGAGGGTGGGTATCCAACCTATTGACTGCCGGTGTCGATCGGCATTAGTCGATGGTAAAAAGCTTCATGTTGATATCATAAGAGCGATGAAATATGTCAATCGTTTCAGTTCGTCTTGGACCACGTGAATCGACACCGGCCTGTGATAACAGTTTTTGACATCGAAATTTGACACAAATGTCACACTTTTGACAGTGACATAAGAGCTTTGATTAGCATTTTGACCGGCTTAAGGTGATCGGACATCGACAGATGGAGTAGCGTCCTAAACAACCCGACTAAGTATAAAATCTCTCAAATTAGCGATTCCGGTGTTTTTGTTAATTTTTTTTAAACTAACGCAGGGCCTAATGGCCCTGCCACGACATTGGTCTAAGGACTCTAAGGCGACCGGCGTCCAGTGAAGCCACGACCAATGTCGTGGCCGGGCCTTAAGGCCTATCATTATCATCAGGCTAAGTACCTAGTTAGAGTAGTAAGAGAATGTTCTTACGAGAGTTACAACATTTGTGGTAACTGAGAAATATACAAAAATGTGCCCCTCATATTCGAACCCATGACCTGCAGCTTCGCAGGCAGGTCACTACTGACTGAGCTATGGAGGCCACCAATTTGTTACAACAATGCAAAGACTTACACGTGTACCTATCGCTGTATTTACATTTAATAACATAATAATCCCTGATGCATTATGATCTAACTGCAATATTGACAAGTGATTGATGTCAATAATACAAGTAAAATAGTTAAGTAATAAATACATAGTGTTTATTTTTAAGCCCGTGTTAAATCGACGTTTTATCGACCGGCTTCAGCCGATTCCTCGTCGATTGATTTGGTGAAACGTTTAAAATGGGTGGTCTGTTATCAAGGCCAGCAATAAAATTTATCCTACATACGTAATATAAATTCACTTTTTTATACCTATAGATAGACGTAGCGGAAATAGGCCACATTCCATATTTTACGACTGCATTTTGAATACATAATTTTACTTATTTAGTTAATTAATAGATACGATAAATGCGATATCGGTGATCCGGGTGAAACATGATATTTTCTTTGCAGAGTATGTCAAATGTATTTTTAGTTAGCAACTCGATTATTGTGCGTTTTAAACGGCTTCTAAAATGGAGGGAATTGTTGCTATACTTTGTCCGGTCCCTATAATGCCATAGACATAGCAACAATTTTTAAATTTCTATCGTCTTTTGTTATCGAATTAGTAAGTATTTCTGACTTAACTTTCGACATACGACCCCACCTCGTACACCTCGTACCAGACCCCAAATGTATGAAAACGTCATACAAACATTTATCACCTCGTATGCGGAGGGTTAATATAAAACCAACTTGCAAAACCAAGTTGGCAGAAAAAACTGCGCAAGATTCAAATTTATTTTGGGCTATCAAATCTATATTCTTAGGTAAACCCATTTCCAAGCACCAAGAAATAAGCAAATTTTCTTACAAAAAATTGTTGTTTTCGCGATTTACTTTAAGACGAATCACATAGCCTGAAGGTGCTATTTAATTTGAACCTTCAATTGAGGTTAAAATTCAATCGACAGGTAATTAGGACGATACAGCTTAGTGTATTATGCCTAGAAAAGGGTTAAATTGAACTCCTTTTTCTACTGACAAGTTGCTTTGCCAAACTATAGCTTGGACGACGTTGATGTCCTATTGAATTTGTGTCATAGCCTCATAGGTGGTCAATAATAGACAAACTACTTGACTCGATCAAATAAAGACATCGACATTGCGGAAAACTTAATTACCATTACACATCATAGACTTCAGTAAACAGCTAACTAAGGAAAGTAATCCATAATAAGATGGCACATTTACAAATTCCAAAAAACGAAAATGTATTTTCAAATCCCTTTTTGCTCTTAAATTCTGAAGGTTACTAACAGAACATAATACGGCACGGTAAAGGCACACCTTTGAAAATGTATCATTTAGCCTAAATAGTTACTTCCATTCCATGCCAAATCACGAATATTTACATAACGGAATACTGACTTAAATTATTAACATTTGATATGCATCCTTAAAATTATCATAGAATATTTGTAAGTGCTTTATGGCGCAACATTGCTCAGTAGACCTGTCAAATTTGCAATATTAATGTATCGCCTTTTGATAGATTATAAAACGTATTTACAAGAATATATTCGCAGTGAATAGATTATCATCCCAAATTAAAGTTCAGTTTAGTTTATCACAAGCACGCAATAGATTTATTGAGTCCTAAATGGCTATTTTGACAAGACCGCCATTAAAATCATTCGATAATAGATACCTACCCTATGAAATAACTGAATTCATCAACAAGTTTCGAATAAATGAATAAATTAAACAACAAAACACTGCGTTTAAAATAAAGATATTTAGATTTAATCATTACAAGTGGCAAATGAATTAATTATTATCTCATTTAAATTAGCACAGAAGCTAGCATGAAAAACAACCTCATCCGATTGTGTTATCTGTATGCCAATCGACAGATCTGTCACGGATAGTCGCGCTTTGATTTAGCGCCATCTTTTAAACGCGTGCAGCAACGTGAGGAAAATTTGAATCATTGTGGTTTACTGATTGATTTATTACGATGCTTTCAGTACATTGTATTGTATCCGGTCATGTAACATTGAAAAGTAGTGCGTAGGTAGTGGAGTTTCACAAAAACCATTGTTTCAATCGAAATGATGCATTTTCGCAAAGAGGAAGGTACGATTACGGCGGTACCTTTGCGAAAATGCGTCATATGAGTGAAACAAAAAATTTGTAAAACCCTACTACCGACGCCGAAATAAAAAGCGTAAATTTCGAACATCTGCCACTCTCACTCAAATGACGCCTTCGTTGGAGTGACAGAGACAGATGACTTGGTTAAAACAGATGACTACGTACCGTAGTCACTCTCGTGGTCCCCAGCGGCAGGGTCCCGCTTGATGATGACGTGGTGCGCCCCGTTTAGAGCACGTAGTAGTTCTTCCTGTTGTTTCCGTTTTCTTTTTACTGCAACAAATACACATTTTTTAAAATAAATCGTATACAGAGTACATAGGTGTCTAAAAGCAAGTTCCATCCTTCTGTATTTCAATATAAGCAAAAAAACGCGTCGTTTTACTAAAAAGGGCACATTTATTTTGTCGAATTTCGTCGCGCTACCAAAGGTCGTCATGCAATAATCTTTATAGTCCTCGATATCTAAGAACGAACTTCTGACAGTTTTAGATTAACCCTTATTAATATGAGAGTAAAACTCACAATTTTTCCAATAGACTTAACGTCATACATATACGGCTCAATCCTAAACTGTCAAATGTCAAATGTGAGATCTGGACTGGACGTGCTTGGGTTCATTTGAATCAGAATCACAACCTGATTCGATCTAGATAATAAAAAATAATGTCCTAAAAAAGATCCATTACATCACGTATTTTGTATGAACTTACTACGAGCATCTCGTCACGGAAAGTCAAATTTTGTACAAAAATTATGGAACATATTTTTTTATTATCTAGATCGAATCAGCTCATGATTCTAATTCCAATGAGGAAATACGACCTGGAAGAATCAGATCTTCTTTGGGAAACGCCCAACTATTGGGACTATAGTGTACTATTGGGACTTACCAAGTGGAAGGCCAGTGTCTATAGACACCATGTCAGCCATGCTCGAGGGGTCCATGAACATCTCGTCGTCCTGAGCCGCCGCCGTCATGGAGTCGGCCACTGGCCGGATGACCAGCTCGTGCCCGATCGAACCTTCCTGAACACAGAACAACATTTTAAGGGACGGTCTTCAAACTTGCACTATAACTTCGTCACATCTGCCTATCTCAATCTACTGCTGGACGTAGGTCTCTCCTATTAACCCTTAATTTGGCAATGAAAATAGTCTTCTACCCACTTTTTGTATTTTTTAAGACAGAATTTTCTGCTCTACACAATGGCAATTCTTTTTAATTTGCCAATTTAAGGGTTTGACCATCCGTATAGACTAGACGTAATAGGAGACAAATGCTCATAATCGCGACTCTAGGCTTTTTCTAACATAGGTATTTTTTATATGATTTCTCTTGAGCACTTTAGATCCTAATAGGAGAAAAAATCGTCCCAAAATTCACATAAATTTTTCGAACTTGCCATTCCTTTACCGCCATACAAAATGTATGAAAAAATTGTAACGGTAAAAACCATCTGACAAGGATTAAAATAACTCGCGATTCGGAGTGGACAAAAGTTCCAAATCCAAAAAAAGTGGAGAGGACAACTTTGACAAAATTGGCCCTAGTACGAGTTAATTACTTACCCCCTTATTCATAAATGTTTGTTAACTTAACAAGCCGCTAATAATTGTTTGTCCCTATTGCTCTTATGGACACATTGTTAAGACCGAAAGGGACAAACAATTATTAGCGGCTTGTTAAGTTAACAAACGTTTATGAATAAGGGGGTTAGTACTCTTGGTAAGTATTCAACTATCAGTTGAGGATTAAGTGAATTTTCGCGATTTCTTGGTTGTCTCTAAACAGTCTAAACCTGTCACTCCTGCTACACGACCCAAAAATCAACATGGTAGGACCGCGTCTAATTGTTTATCGTCTTTGCCGTTTCATTCTAACAATTATGCAAGTGCGAAAGTGACGCATATCACGATAAATTGATAAAGCGGGACCAGCATAACATAAGCCACCTGCATTGTATCTAAAATAACAAAAATCTAACTGGATCTTCAGCTCACGTAGGTACTTTAAGATTTAGCTCCGGAGACATGTTAGGTATAAGATATACATGTCATTGGGACGTGCTTAGACTGTCATGACTTTTGGTTGGGCATCCTGTCTGGGCAGCTTGATAATTTATGTTAATCAGGCCATTTGGTCGATGGGTTTTCCCATTTAATCTTAGAAATGTAGTCAATTAATTTTATAAACCTAGTGACAGCATGTAGCAATTTGCGTGGCAGTAAGACTATTCTGTATCGCAAAATGAAGTGTCACTGAATTGACATAAATGGATGATCAAGATCATGGCTGCAGCATCATGATAGTGGACACAATATTGGGCATTTCCTAAAGCGTCTATATAGGTCCAAAGTTTTATTTGCGCATTTTTATATTGTATACGCCCAAAGTTAATTTTTTTTGTATTATTCTCCTGCTCAGAATACCAATTTTTCGATGACAGTAGCTGAAAAAAAGCATCCCAAGTTTTTTCCCCATACCGTTAAAATTTATTATGCATGCCAGTAAGAATAGAAAAATCGAAAATATATGGAAACTTGGGGACAATTTTACCCTCGTATTAGGATCGAATGAGCTCGTCATTCGGAGTAGAAATCAGATGATGTTTGAATTTATTTGCCCATTTTATAATTTAGACCTGTCCGCTGACCGCAGATAATCGTCAGTGTTGCAAAGCCTAGGCCCGGCCACGACATTGGTCTAAGGCGACCGGCTTAGCGGAGAACCATACGTGCGAGAGGGAGTTCCCATGTCGGTATCTCGTTCCAACTTATGGATTCGCTCGCTGCTGGTCGCCTTTGACCAATGTCGTGGCCGGGCCTTAGACTTTCATATAACTTAGACTTGGTAGACTCACCACCATGAGCTTCCCGTGTTTAGGGTGTCTTCTGATGAGCAGAGCGGCGCCGTTCTCCTCGTCCTGGTACAGGTCACCGATCTCCTCTTCTCCTTCCTGTTGACATCAGAATAATAAGACATACATAAGACATTTATTCATGGTATCGGTTTACAAGAATACTAGAATAGTTAACCTAGTTCCTGTAACGAAAATTCACAACTGACAACAACAACTGAGCTCTCAGCCCACCTGATGGAAAGCAGGAACTAAGGCCATGGACATAGTGTTAGTGACCATAAAATCGCCTATGCGCTGCCTACCCTGAGGACTAAGATGGATTGCTTTTATCTATACCAGTAATTGTACCGGCTATCTTACCCCCAAACCGAAACACAGCTATTAAAATATTACCGAACCGGGTTACTCACCTCACGTATTTAAGCTCCGGACGAGGACCCTTTTAATAAGCCGAACATGTCAAGCAATCATCGACTTAAATACGCGATTACCTAACCCAGTACGATAATATTTTAATATGTTTGAGTCTCACGTTAAACTGCTATTTAGCGGCAGGTTAACGGGTAAGACGGTGGTAGCTATCCGTGCGGACCCTGCACGAGGTCCTACCACCAGCAAAATACTTAAAATAACCTATAAATACATGGATGATTGAAGATTTGAGGAATCTGTGTACACATGTGTGCATGTGTATATGTGTAGGTGTCTATAGGTGTGTACATGTTGTATGAATGTGTATATTCACTGTACGACTCTCAGTAACTTCTCTATGTCCTCATAATGAAGAGACACGAGGTCTTTTGCCAGACTGTTTGTAGCCTAGTTGGTACCCTGCTTACTAAACAGGAGGTTACGGGTTTCGATCTAAGCAAATAATACAATTTATTTGTGTATTTATTATCACAAATATTTATTCTTTGGTCGTGATTGATGTAAATGTATTTTAGTACCATAAATGTATCAATCTATTATATGTACATACAAACTGTCGCTTGGTACTCACATCACAAACTTTATTTAACTTACCGAGGCATTAGGTCGATTTGTGTAAGTTGTAATTTTAGTGACAGGTTGTTTTGTTTAGTATATTCTTATTTTTTGATTGCCAGGCAAAAGGTAATGGTAATAACTATTAGAACACATTGTGGTATTATTATAATAAAAATAAGTTTTATGACGAGTTACGTGGAACTCGAAACAAATACAAATTTCGAATAAAGATTGATTATGTCTGAAACCCAGCCGAATCCAGGCAATTTTATATAACATTAAAGACTCTAATCATGGTCAGGAATACAGCATTAAAATTTCCCGCAATGCTCGCGAGAACCCTGTTTTTGCAAGAGTATGTTTGCAAAGAGGTATAGTAAATATGATTGGCATTTGTAAGGCACACTCGGCTAAGATCGGATCTAATGTAAGATCGGATGACCGCAATAACTACTAAAATAGTAGTATTTTTTCCTCACTGGCTATATTATGCATGACGCCATTTCACCCCGCCCCTCTCGCTAGTATGCAGCAACCGCTAAGCCACATCAGTCGTGAGCCACAAATGTTTAAAACGTACATCACACATCTGCAGGTAAAAGTTAGTGAGAATAAATTTATGATTTTTTTTGTGACATCCTTGCAACACCGAAAAATAGTCCGGTCTTACCCGGGTGTAGCTTAAATGTACTGTAACAGTGCTCTTTTATATACCCGTTGGCAAGTTTTGTCAAAGTTTTGAATATATCTATAGTTCCGACCACGTTTGGTCATTTCCTCCGAGTGCAACCGACCTTGTTGTAGGAGGAAGATTGATGAAGGCTGGTCGCATTGCTATGCAGCTATTGCAATCATATTGTACTGACAGCAACAAAAGCGCTCGCAAAAAACATTAATAACAAAGTTGAACGAGTTAAGGGCTTGTCCCATTAATCACGTCATACGATTTTGGCCTACTTTAGATCCTCCCCCATCCCGCATGTTGATATTTGGTGATATTTTCAGGACCCCCCTTAGCTAATATGATGTGTAAATTGCGAACTTAAGTAGTCCTGTTAATATAACACTTGAATTTACGTACTTTATTAAGCACACGTGATGGGGAAAAAAATTTTTTGCTAATAAGGAGTTATATGTTCGCGAAGTTTTAAAACTTAGTTCAGGGTTTGACATCTGGTTATAGGTAGGTATTTAAAAAGTGTTTCAAAATAATGCTGTTCAGCAAAAGAGTAACAAAAAATCACACGTGATTTGTCAGATGACCCCCCCTCCCCTATGGTGATAATTGGTGATTTTTTCTTGACCATTGGGGGAGGCATGTTCAGAGCTCGACGTCTTTCTGCTGATTTAATGATAATGATGATTTTACTATCTCCACTTGTCCCAAATGAACACACTAAGAAACGCAGCAACGAAAAACTTTTGACGTTCACAGTACCGAGTAAAATAATTCCGATCCAATTGCACTCAACTATCAGACCAAAATGTGCATTGCATACTTAAAATACTTAAAATCGTAATGTCGTATGTCGCTAGGAAAGATAAGACGCTTAGGACTTTTTGTAAAAGCAGATGAAAGTACCTTATATGAGGAAGGTGACAAGTTTTACAATTTACGGAAGAAACGAGCGAGGCCAAAATTTACAATTAAAATTGCTTAAATGTTAAATAGGAGAATGGGGTTCATAACGTTTTGATGAAAACCAATGCATTTGAAAATTGGCTATAATTATTATAACTTATAAGGTAAAGGTACAGCCTAGCTGATTATTGCCACTTTTTACAAAACATGATAATAAAATTTCGTGATTATTTAAATTTAAGTTAAGGTACAATGGGACTGGCATAACCGTAGGATTAAAAGACCCTAAATAAATTAAAGGAAAAAAAAATATGATAATACTAGTAATAATTTTAAGCACGTAACTGCGTTTGTATGGAGGATCGAACTTGCTGGGAACTCTCATTTGTATGGTAGTATAAGGTGAAATTTGTAAAAAAAATGTTAGTCCTCAATTTTCTTCCTTTTCTTCGTAAACAAACGAAAAATCATTAACATGTACGTTTTATTTAAAATGTTTATTAAAATGTACGTGTTTTATTTATTAAAATGTACGTTTTATTTCAGCACGGTTACGACTTACGTCTACACACCATACAATCGCGATCAGATATATCGAAGTGGCCAATGTGCTTATAAATATCTGCACATGCCTCTATTGCCACGGCCTACGAACAAATAAAGCATGGATATCAATGAGGAGAGGTATCAATCTAGACAGCCAACTTAATTGGAAACTGCACACCGAAGAAGTCTGTCGCAAGCTAAACACATTTTCATACGCACTATATGAACTGGCTAAAATTGTAAGTAGAGATGCTGTTATGACAGCCTATCATGGCTTTGTTGCGTCAACCCTGAGGTATGGTATTATCTTTTGGGGCAACTCAACAAATAGAGAGTTAGTATTTAAGGCCCAAAAAAGGTGCATAAGAGCGATATGCGGCTTAAAACCCTCTGACAGTTGCGCTCCGCATTTTAAAAGTTTGAAAGTGCTAACACTGCCTTCGCTTTTTATATTCGAAACTGCCGTATTTGTACATACAAATCCCACCCGTTTCAAAAAAGTAGCTCAACTTCGTAATAATAGATTAAATAAAATCAATGTCCACACAGAAATAGCAAATACTGCCCTTAAGCTAAAAAGCGTTATCTGTTTGGGCAGTAAAATATATAACAAATTGCCTGTAACAATTAAAAATAAAAATACGAATGAATTTAAACGAGCACTAATAACATATTTAATAAACAAATGCTATTATTCTGTATCTGATTATTTATGTTATGAAATGTAATTTGGTTGTATAATTTTGTAATTTTTACTCTTTAAGTATTTTTATTTTTATTTTTTGGACATTTTTAAATTTTACTATGCATTTTATTTTAATTATTTGTAATAGATATTAATTGATCAATTGTATAATTTCCTTATTTAATTAATTTAAATAATTTGTTTTTGCATGCCTAATGGTTAAATATAGTGACACAAATAAATGTATTACCATCACACTCTTATGTACTACCTATATTTGCAAATAAAACAGTTTGAGTTTGAGTTTGAGTTTATGGAAGCCGCACGCCATACTAAATTGTCTTTCAAAAGCAGTCCTGAATTTTAGTTGACAAATGTCACCCCCTCTTCAATGCATCACGGCAATGAATTTTAATGTAAACCTATAAAAACTTAAACCGCCATTTAAAAATAGTTGTGATTGGTCCATCAAAGTTTTGATTCGCTATATTCTATAAACATTTGTCAAAGATGTTGCGCCGAAAAATGCTCGGTGTTAAGAAAAACGCTATGTCCTGCCCATCTTGGCATACTTGAACAATTGTTTATGGAGGCATTTTTGAGCTGGCGTTAGACGTCCATGTTATATATGCTATGCTATTCTCTTATTCACACATTCGACGCTGCGTTCGTCAATGAGCTCGACGTCGAGACAGCCTTGTCTAAAATCCTAGCTGTTTTATTTGACATTAGGAATCGAGGCTGTGAGCGAGGTTGTGGGCGAGTTCGTCGCTGTTTTTCGTTAGAGAATACGAAATTCATACATTAAACGTCAAACTCTCGACGCAGTGTAGTTCCAGCTCACGCCGCATTCGTCGCCGAGCACTAGTGTCGTTTAAAGTACATTTTTGAATACCATTTTTAGGTTCGACGCTGCCGCAGCGCTGTCACAGCGCTGACAGCAAGGCGGTTTCCTTAGTGAATAACACTGATGGCCGCAGGACACGGCGTTGACATATTTTTGAGCACCGTGCCCGTGTAGTTATATCTGATGGCGACTTTACAGAAAGACAATGCGCACTTTTTCAAACAATTACATCGTTTAATAGGGAACAGCTGATCGTGAGAAGTTTAGTTGAATACATCCATTTCACTCGCGATTACGTGATAACCACTCCAACGCACGCCATATATAATCCATACAAAATTCAACTTTAAAGTTAAAGTAACTAACCTCAAAACTGAATTTTAAAAATAGGCTTTTCTATTACCAAGCTTGAGAAGGTTAAGGCAAATTCGACTTTAAAAACAGTGTAATAATATGTATGCATTTGATAATATATTACTAAGGGATAAGAATCAAAATCGCTTACATGTTTTTGGTGTCATACTATATTTGTGGTTACATGTGACAAAGAGTCTAAGCGAGGTTAGTATTTAATGCATTGTAATTAGGTTTATTATTGTATGGAGTGCCTGCGTTAAAACGTAAAAACAAAAGAATACGATAGGTAAAACTGTTGGAAATTATGTATCTAGGTAGTTG
>JALPQI010011774.1:0-29352 GCA_025490895.1 Thaumatotibia leucotreta
AGCGATGAACGTGAAACGGAGCCATTAAGGCGGGCCTAAGAGTGCAGCTTCACTGACGCGAAGCGGAGCGGAGCTGTGAGAGCTCGACCAATGAGATCGCATCACAGTGTTTCGAATTCGAATTTGAAGAATGTAATTGGTCAATTTTGCACAGCACCGTTCCGCTCCGCGTCAGTGGAGCCGCACACTAAGGGTTTGAGTTCACATACATTTTTAATTAGACTTGGTGATATTAATTAGTATTAATTAGAGATGGGCCGACTGGAGGTTTTGCCGCCTAGCCGACTAGTCGGTGCTCAAATTGCCGATTAGTCGGCCGACTAGTCGGCAATGCCGATCATAGTCATTCGGCAATTTTTCGGCTGCAATCAGAAATGTTCGTTTCGCTTCGCCCGATGCTCCATGTGATGACGCGTTCAATGTTGTGACAAGTTTTGTTTACTTTTTGGTGTATTTCGTATTTCGTTCGAAGTATTCAGAAAACAAATAGTTATTTCCGTAATAAGTAATAAACCAAGATCTCGGGCATTTGTTAGTAAGATTTCGTAGGAATTATGGTGCCGAATATTCGGCATTTTTGCCGCCTCGTCGTCGACTAGTCGGTCGGTAGGTGTAAATGGTGCCGAATAGTCGGCGTTCCCGACTTCTCGTTAGAATATTTGATTTATTTGCCTTTTTTCACGACCAAAAGTTGTTAGGTACACAGAATTTTTATTTCATAATTCAAAAAAACCGGCCATGTGCGAGTCGGACTCGCGCGCGATGGGTTCCGTACCATTATCAATTTATTATTAAAAAAATACAGTTAAATCAACCTACCTCAAAAACTATAGGAGATAATTTAATCAAACTAAAAATCGTTCATAGAGTTTATTAATGTGATGTGAACATAATTTTTTTTTTGAATTTCATATCGCGTAGTTTAAAAAATAGAGGGGGGGGGCACATTTTTCAGAAATTGAGAGCTAATATCTCGAAAACGATTTGCTTAAATAAAAAATTAGATTTATAAACCTTCATATCATTTTCAAAGACCTTTCTATTAATACCCCACACGCTTATATACAACTAAAAAAAATGTTCTATCCCTCAGTTACATGTACGGAGGGCCCCCACCCCAATGGTTTTTTTTACAATTTAGTATCATAATCCTGTAGCGGTTCATACAACAAATTATCAAATTTCGTTACTGTAGCATTTATAGTTTCCGAGTAAATCGGCTGTGACAGACGGACAGGCGGACATAAGGAATCTATAAGGGTTTCGTTTTTGCCATTTTGACTACGGAACCCTAAAAATTATGACTGTTTTCATTAAAGGCCTTTAAGCACATTATTTTTGCAACTAAGTAACCTATAAATGCTATTGAAAGTCAGCCAAAATTTCTTTACATTTTTTATTCATTCGCCTTAGATTTCAGACGTAATAAGTTTATGGCCAAGATATTATTTATTGGCAGGCATTAAGATTTATCTTTCATCATGATGACACCGGATGATTCTCAAATATTGTGTGAAAAGATAATGAGATGACGTCTAGGTTTGAATGAAGTAGGACACCCTTTTATCATAAATGATGAACCTCTATTAGAAGATATCGTCGATTGTAATATGAATTAATGTAACCACCAAAATTACGAAATTGGGTTAAGTATACCGTTCGACTGCAAATTTCCTGCTCTATCGAACGGTGTATTTAAAATATTGATATTCGGAAAAAATTTCGAATACGTTATACGTATATAGGTAAAGATACGTTATACTCTAACAAAATGAGCGAAATAAATACTTCACATCGTACACCTACAATTTATTGACAGTTGACATACACCTATCTTCATACTTCAAAATGCGTAAAAGAGATGGCAAAATACATATACTCGTATTTAATAAATAAAAAAGAGACAAATAGCATTTGACAATTGCGCGTGCATTCTTAAGGTTGTTATTGATAAACATTGTTTTATCTTTGTTACTCTCGATCATAAACAGCATAAGCTTGTCTTTTTCTCTAAGTCAGTCAAAAACGTCAAAATGGCGTCCTATTTATTTTCAATAAATAGTAAAATTGTTAAAAATATATAATTCAGTTTAATTGCGCATGATGTGTGATGTTAAGGCCCTTTTTCCATTTTATTTTGTGGTTTTCACTATTGTATAACATAAAATGACATTTTAGGGCGCAGTTCATGTGATTTGCGAGAACTCTGCAGTGGTACACACCTCTCGGTGGTCTGGGTAGAACTAAGAGCGATTGTTAGAATTATCACAATCTGAGCGCTTCAATTTTAGAGCTGGTGTAACATATTATCTTTACTTATTATATCATTGATTTTATTAGGTTTCTACGTTTTTTATTAATGTATGTAAAGGTTTCAAAAAATCATAGACAATATTTTAACGGAAGTACGAATTTGTAAGTACAAAATATGTCCTTCCTAATGTACTCACCATATTATTATAAATGTCAATGCTGTAAGCGCCATCTGTGATGTATGGCTTATAAGCAATTCGGTTTCAATATGTGAGTTACACTAAGTTACGAAATCCAGTTTTGATGATTTTCATTAAATTATTAACGTAACTCCAAAATTTTTTTAAAATATTTAACGTAAGCACCAGCCATTTCCTGAACTACAACTGTGGTCGCAGTTAGTAACTGTGTGTCAAATAGACCTCTCAAAAATAAAACAAACAAGGTAAACATCATTTCAATAGGATAATTAACTAAGCTCTGAAATGGAATTCGAGATCAAAAATGTAAACAATCTATGACAATGACATGACATTACAAAATCAATGTTAAAGTGACATTCCAGGGGTATAAAACGTTTTATATCGAATGTAGTTTTCAACACCTTTGTAAATTAACGTCCGCATTTTGATATTGGTTTTTTATTTTATTTTATTTATATCTACACTTACAACTATCCTTACAGGTACTAAACCTAAGACAATGTTTTATGTGTAGATGTAGATACGCGAAAGTCGAAGTATTCGATACACAGAGTATCACAATCGTTAACAATATTGATGGATATGACAATAAAAAAACATACGTCTGAGTGTCCACGGTTCCTGATTACAAAAATAAAACCTAGAAAATTTGCTAGAATGATGTAAATAATCAACGTAATCAATGTTTGAAAACGAATGTCTATTTGTTCGCCGACTATCCTAAAGATTAAAGTAAGTAAGTACTTACTTACTTTAATCTTTAGAATAGTCGGCGAACGAATTCCAGTCTTCATCTTAAGGTGCGTTCAAACCAAAAGAACATTCGCTGTTCTACCGCCCGTTCTACGAAATCGACCAATCACGTTTTGTGTAACGATCGAATTTTGTAGAGTGGGGGGTTAGAATAGCGAATGCTCTTTTGGTTTGAACGCACCTTTAGATACGATCGAATCCATTTCGATTAAAATATGTGAATAATTGATTTGTAGGTAAAAATACTAAAATCTGTATTAATGTACTTTGTAATGGTAATTTTTAGGAGTTTTTATGAATTCATAAAACAGTCATTTGGTGCACCCTCTTGTTTTGATTTTTGAAGTACATAGTTATAAATGCGAACCCTCTTAAATGGTTCTTAGTGTAGTTACCGTATTAAATTACGAATAAACTAGTTATTGTTATAACTGCGAACCAAATGTTTAAGATTTCTTATCATTGCCAGTAGTATAAATTAAATACCTTACATTTTATTAAAAGTAGCGAAAATACCTTTAAAAAAAGTATATATTTCGCTTAATGTTTTGTATTAAACATTTGAAAAATATTTAAAATTCTACGTACCGTCAGTGACGGTAAATACGCATTTTTGATAAGTATTTGAATGATTTTAGATTACCCCCCTCTCGTGATTATTTTTTTGTGGTGGTATCCCATTTGTTTACATTTTTGATCTCCAATTCGATTTCACACCTTAAAAAGATACAACATATTTTATAAATGTCAAATTAGTTTTTGGGCCCTCCTGATAAATCGTCATTTGGTGGTTACATTAATTCATATTACAACTGACGATATGTTTAATCCCTGTCTAGCAAAAACAAATGACAAAGTAAATTATAAGCCAACTTTTTATACCGGGTGTTTTCAAATTAAGTACGATACCTTACGGTATGCATTCATGATAAGGAACAACTTTCCTTACGGAAATCATATCGAAATCTCGAAAAAAGACACTTTCCATGAAATTTTCATCAGCCAGTGGGACCGGTTTGAAAGAAAAGGCGATTTCGTTGTGAGACTCAATAGTAATAGAGAAAGTTATTCTTTATCACGAACACATGCATTACTACCATAAGATATCGGTTAGGTAATTTGAAAAAACCTTATATAGCTATTCCAGTTATAAGGATATACCATTGAAAAAAAAATAAACGCAAGTGTCTGACATACATAGAGTCTATTGATTGACATTAAGTACGTGCATAATATAATAATATTAATAAGATGCAGAAGGCGGTAATCCTAGACACGGCGCGCATAGTCCGGCGGTACCTCTCCCTGTAGCCCTACCTAACCACCGGCAGCTTGGGCCCGCCCCGTTGCCGGCGGCACCCTCGGTTAGGTTTTTTATAATGTGTTTACTTGTTTTGTATTGTTTTTGTATGTTTTATTGTATTTTATTTTTATAACCATATTATAAATCACCTAACCTAAGAGAAAGATTAAATAAAGGATTAATAATATAGATGTAGATATCCAAGCTGATGCCTCTCTTTGTTGTCTTGAGATTGTGTCGTTTATCGTGATATGTGTTATTTTTGTATTTACAGCCTTTCATCTTCTTATCATCATCATTCTTTATCCACAATCTAGGGTTCACCAACTTTTTAACTGTTCATATTTCTAAGTTCTATTCGACCTCAGGTTGGTGACTGTTTGTTTGTAACAAGTTTAATTTCAATAATTTCTGATATTTTCATTGATATAGATTATAAAGACGGGAATTCGTACGAGTTTTGGTGACAAAAAAGGGACATGGATGGAATGGAAGGAGAAGGCGATAGTAACTTAGGCATGCATTAAGGTTAAAATTAATCTAAACAGTGACTGTCCAAGGGAACCTGATCGCGAAGGTAGAAAGTGAAATTAAGCTCACTGATGTACGCACAATATCGACAAATACCGCGTCTCTCGTTTCGAATAACATATTGCTGTTCCAACTTTTGTGGCAACTAAACACGGTTCACTATTGGGATGCATACTAACGAATGTAATAATATAGTTACGCATAATGTCTTCTAGCCGAAATATTGACAAGGCGAATCATATTTATGCATATTTTTTACGCATAACATTTAAAAGCATACACATTAAAGGCATACCCGTCATAATAACTAATATCACACAGTATAAATACAAAATTGCATAATAATTATTACGCATCATTTCACGATGCATACAAATAGTTAATCCTAAAATTAGAGTACCAACTGGCATGATTGACATGATATTACAGTTAGCTGCCTTTCGTTTACGATTGACGATTAAGCGTTAGCGATTGACAACTTGTCTAAGCATCCAGGCGTTCTACTGTATACGGAGAATGACGGTAGATTCACATTTAGTTTTATGAATAAAAGTGACGGTGAGTAATATAAAAATGTATGCGATTAAGGAAAACCGATTGTTTCAACATGGCAAATCAAGTGTGTATAATCTACTTATATAATATATGGGAACAATAGTGAGGTCGACGGGGGTCTGCGACGCAGACCCCCTATTCTGCGTAATTTAGGCGCTTCGCGCCTGGACAACACACAAACCTAACCTAACCTAATTTATTTATACTTTGATATGAGATAGTAACGCATTTTAATAATTTAGATTCAAGAGACCCGCAATAGAATAAAATAACATTCTAAAATATGTAAAATACTCAATATGTAAAATGCATGTTAATTGATTTAAAATTGATGTTAAACAAAGAAAAGTGTTTTATTCAAATAGGGATCTAAAATTATGGTTTCCGAAATATATATGGCTAGTAACCATTAGTCCAAACAGTAATATGCGTAGTATACATTAGGCAAATATAAATTAGTCCAAGGTAAATTATTACAAAACTTTAATATTCGAACAAAGTAGTATGCCGAAATAATTACTATGCGACAGTACATTTATGCTAATACAAATTATACGAAGAAAAGTATGCCAAAATAGAATAGCCTGAAAAAGATTATGCGACCAGAAGCACTAAACACTTTGATCAACAAACGTTCTAAATCATTCCAGATCGCCTGGGTCATGATAGTCGCCTCCAATCGCGTGGAGGTTCTCCTCACCGCAATCTTCATATCAGGAGTCGGGGGCGCAGGGTTCCTGGTCGTTCCTCTATACGTTAGCGAGTTCTGCCAGGAGTCCATACGAGGAAGCATGACTTCTGGCTCCGTGATCTTCTATGCTGTCGGAATGATCGTTCAGTACGCGTTAGGGGGCTACGTGGAATATTACCCAATGGTTTATACTTGCCTGTCCATTGCTGTAGTTGGGGTCACTATGATCAGCATTCTGAAGGAATCTCCGATGTTTTTGATGAGGAAGGGCAGAGAACAGGTATGTTTCTGTCTGATATACAGGATATCGTTGCTTTATTTACTTAACTTTGGATCCCATTTCTTTTACTCTAAATTAGAGTTTTTTCTATCAAGTGAGTGTTGCAGTTACTATGTTAAGTAAGTATAGCAGGGATATTATTAACTTTGATATTTTTTTTAATAAAACTTCAACATGTACCTCGGCTGGCTATCCAAATTTAAATTTCCTGTGGAAACCATAGCGTTGTACTAAGCCTAGACTTACCCCCTTATTCCTAACTTTAGCAAGCCGATAAGTATTACTTGTCCCTTTCGGTCTTCTCAATATATCTATAAGACCGAAAAGGACAAACAATACTTAGCAGCTTGTTAAGCTAGGAGACGTTTTTGTATAAGGTTAGCTTATACCCGCCATCATCATTTGATTCATTTGCAATCACGATGATTTTAGGAAGCAGCACAATCCATGGCGTTTTACAGAGCTTCAAAAGCTTCATCCAAGTTGGTACAACAAGAACTTGAAGCAATCCGAAGAATCCTTAATGCTTCTAAAATTGAAGAGACAGGTAAATTTTAGCAGAGTTCATAAAATTGAGGTTCTCTATTCGGATGTATGTTTCTTTATTTTTCTTATGTTTGTTAACTCAGAACTTCAGACTGGGTGAACCGATTTTGATGATTTTTTTTTTATTTGAAAGCTAATGCTTAGCGATTGATCCCATTTTAATTTGGTCCAGTTGCATCCAGTTCTGACAATGGCATCCATGAGAAACCCATGTAAGTCATAAATTTGCATTAAGTATGTGCATGACAAATGGACGAAGTAGCTTAAACCGAGAAAAAAGTGACTTAAAGTGACTTATTTGAGCAATGGCCAATATTTTTATAATAATCTAAGTATTCATTCGCTGGGAATCTGAAGTTTGTTCATTCGAGAAGTTAGACGTTGTATAGGGGAGAGGGAGTCTGACGCCCGGGCGGGTTGTACCTGGTGCAGAGGTTATCCGTCGCCATTCAGCGTGGTCACTATACCTGCCGCAAAACAATCTGGAGACTGAAGGCGTCTTGCTATCTACGTTACACTTGTTAGTTCCAGGTCAGAGTGAGAGAGATAGCAGTATGCCCTCAGTCGCCACATAGTTTTGCGGCAAGTATAGTGTGATGGGTAGCTTTGCACCAGGTACAACTCGAGGAGGACTTTTCGATTAATTTAAATTATTTGAACGGACAATTTTTCTAGTCACTTAATTCTTGTGTTCCAGAAATTCCAACTGAAGAGCGCAAACTAAATCCCGACGAAATAGAAAAGCCAGTTCAGAAGGTTTCCGTCTTCAAATTTATCAGTAAGTTTCACAAATTGTATAATCCTCAAAACAAATAAAAGCCGTTACTCCACAAAATTACAGCAAAAGTTCGGACTCGGACAGTCAGTCTTTAGGGCACGCTACCAGCAGCTGAACCTGGTGGTATCTTTTGAGAATATTGCATGTAACTTAGTTTGTAATGATCGAAATTTTTACAAAACGCGATTACGAGTAGTCTACGCAAGTAAGAAATACGAGTAGATTCGACATTGTAACGCGAATGTAAATATGCCTTGGAGTTGCAGTTCAAATGTTACTGCATCTGTAAACTACATTACAGTTATCATTTCATAAGCCATAGATTCGTTCGCCACCGCAGTCAGTGCATACAAAAGATGCAACGAAAGAGTCCTTCGTGCATTCCCCTCTCCGAGAATGTCGGAAACGTGACACCGTTCCTCGCATACATCTAAGAAAGTTACGAATACAATTTTTGGTGAATCTTAAATTTATAAATGGGTGTTTGTATTTATAGAGAATTCTCGCACTTTCCATATACACATTTCTAAGGTAGCTGTCATAGCCGTTACGTTCTCGACAAAGTAGACTTTTCGTGGAATACACCTCCAGACTTGTGATTCACAATATGTTATTCACATTCCAGAAAACTCATACGAAACCCGTCGCGCACTCGTCATTACCATGATTCTCGCCACAGCTGCAGTGTTCCAAGGCCTGGTCGTGGTACAGGTCTACGCCCAAACGCTGTTCTCCAAGGCCATCCCCACCCTGTCTGCTACAATATCCAGCATTATCTTCTCCATAATCATGCTGGCTTCAGGCTTACTGGCCGCTTACTTGACGGACGTTGCTGGAAGGAAAGTAAGTGAATTTCTGCGGTTTTGTTTAGCTTTGGAAAAGTCAGTTACGATTTCTGTGGATCCTTTTCTAGTTGAATGTATCATCGTCCTTGCCTATATCAACGTTATAGCCAATCACTCCAATCACTTCAGAAATTGAATTCTAGAATTAGAATTAGCATAGTTTTTATGAAAGCAACTGCCTTAGAATCTGACCATCCATCATTAAAGGAAAGTACGTTAAACACGTATTGTAATTATTGTGGACCGATTTTCTAGCGATGTTTTCCTTTACCCTATAAGACAATTTCGTGAATAGGCATATCAAAATTATTAAGTTTATGTTGTTACCCCCTTATTCATAATCGTCTCCTAACTTAGCAAGCCATTAATTATTGTTTGTCCCTTTCAATTTTATTAATATGTCTATAAGACCGAAAGGGACAAACAATACTTACCGACTTGCGCTTGCTGCGCTGGCTTGCTTGTTTGTGTATAAGGGGGTTAGTTTCGAAACAACACCTATCATTTATTTCTGAAAGTCAACTTTTTGAACAATTATGATTGTCGTTCTTAACGAAAATGTTTTTATCCGTTTTTTTCAGCCTCTTATGCTGTACTCATCCATTGGTTCTGGCGTGTGTTGCGTGCTTCTTGGCTCCCAGATCCACATGACCTGGGCTCCACATGCCGTGACAGCCGTAATTATCTACACGTTCTGTGTGACCTACACGCTCGGCGCGGGAACTATCCCCTTTGTGTTGAGTGCTGAAGTGTTTTTGCCTGAGGTGAGTAGGATTTTATGGTCGAAAAGAACTTTCATAAGTGGTACCTAGTTTCGACAGTAGGAGGTGGTATGGATGGTCAATAAGTAGATACCGTAAAATCATCTGACTATATAACTCAAAAGCTCAAGCTGTTCAACTAAATTCAAAAAGAAGCTGGGGATTGATGCTTAATTGGGTAGTTCTATGCGATTATTCAGTCGCAACAATCAAGTCATTACCATTCCCAAATTATTGACGAACTGCGTATAAATAGTGGAGTCATTTTCGATTATCTTGTAGCAGACGCATGTTTGTCTGCTGTTCTGGCATAATAGTATCGTTTGCTTTTATAAAACGGTAAATAAAGTGGTGATGGTAATGAACAAAAAAAACGCGTAACAATATCGCATAGAAACACCGAATTAGGAGTTGTGAACCAACCTACTTGTGAACCATAGTTGTAATACTGGTTCACACCATTCTACGGAGCTAAGTATGATGAGCTATAAGTACTATAACGTCTATAACTATAACCGTGCTACCTAGTAGTGACAATAGCGCAAGAACATACCCAGCAGAAATTTCGTTATTTTTTTTTTATCCGTCTCCTATCCGATGCCGTACACAACGTACAGCATTTTCCCACAGAAAATTTAATAAATAATCCAATATTTCTAATTGCTATATGTGGCATGGGATATGAGACCAGAGCCTTATATCATCGCAAATATACTGAGGACTGGGGAATTTTAGCAGCACCTAGCCTCTTTTTTAAGACACCACACATGGAATTTAATATAACACAAAGAATAGCCAATGTTCAGCACTTACACATCCGATGAAATATAATATGTTTTACCACGCTTAAATTTGCTGTCACAAAAGTCTTTAGTGACGAAATCCCTTACCCCTGATCCTAGTTGAAGTTTCATTCTAACTTTTCTGCTATGAACACTTTTGATTAAACCTTCTAGAATTTTTGTGCTCAATGCAGTGGTCAGCAGCGTATATAGATACTACAAATCTGGGCAAGGATGAAGTCATATTAGCGAGGTTCTATTTTCGAAAAGGGCCATCATGAAGCATCTTCGCGAAGGGGCCACGCGCTAGCCCTTCAGGCGCGAAACTGTGGGCGACTGCCAAATACCCACGTCGCCTATGCCTAGTGCATCACTAGCAATAGTTTCAGCTACAATAGTTTAACTAAATTTATCTTCCAGGTTAAGGGAATCCTCTCCATGCTGGTGATTGAGTGGACGTGGCTCTGTAGCTTCATAGTCCTCTTCATCTTCAACCCTTTGGTCGCAGCCATCGGCCTCGGTCAGGTCTTTTACCTATTCGCCGTCTTCTGCTTCGCTTCTTCTGCCTTTACGTATTTCTTCATGCCGGAAACTAAAGGGTTGCCTGTTGATGTTATACAAACAATGTTTGCTAAGAAGAAATGACTTGAAAGTTGGGACTGTTGGAAGTGAGATATTAAATTATTGTTTTATAATATGATTGTTTTGTTATTTGTTTTCATAAACCGTGATGCTGGAAAATCAGATTAAACGTCTTATCAAGCGACTTTCTAGTGATATTCTAGGCTCTTAGCAGTTTGCTTTTGCTCAAACAGTACGTAAATCAATCTAATCAAATTGCACTACACTTCAACAATGCATAACTTTCCCAAACAAGGCCTACTACCGCGAAAATCGAAATTCGTAAATTTCGAGGACTTTTCTCTGTCACTCAAACGAAGGCGTCATTAGAGTGAGCGAGACAAATCCTCGAAATTTACGAATTTCTATTTTCGCGGTAGGGCCGCAGTATCAAAATATTAGGTGGGTATATAAAATTATAAATATCATTCACACTGTGAACTATATCTATAGTTACCGATTTCTAAGAATTAACATTTGACAGTTTAGAAATGAGCTTTAGATATATCACACTTGTAATTATTGTGAAATAGGGGCCAGATGTCAACACATTATACCACTAATTGGAGTTCGAGGCCAACGAAACTACGACAGATGCGTTATTGTCAAATCTGTCAAAGTCTCTTATGTCATTGTCAAATAAAGTTTTCAGGTTTCCACAACCTTTTTGTTGTTTAATTTATTTATTTTAAATAATTCCTAATAAAAACATTACATACCTGTGTAATGTTTGTACGCCTTTTTGTTTAATATGGCTGTCACAACTAGGATTT
Organism: Thaumatotibia leucotreta; assembly: GCA_025490895.1. Lineage (NCBI taxonomy): Eukaryota > Metazoa > Arthropoda > Insecta > Lepidoptera > Tortricidae > Thaumatotibia > Thaumatotibia leucotreta. The sequence continues at coordinate 11,676 of JALPQI010011774.1, forward strand.
TTTTAAAAACACGTAAAATAGGTACCTAAAAAAAAAATCTTTTCTCTTAACTAACATTGATATGACAAAATTTTCTTGTAAAGAACTTAAAATGATAAGACCCAACGTTTCAGAGCCTATTTTAAAAAGTAGTTGAATTACCAGTGAACACATACGACAGCGTGCCATATTTATTAAGACAGTAGGTATGGTTAAATTACTATTAAGCAGTGTAAGTACTATACTATACTATTACTAAGCAGTTTTAACCCGTAATAAGGCAGGGGTGCTTTATTACGGGCTAAAATTATGGGAAAGAAATTTGGAAATGTAAAATTAAAGCATTTTTTGTATTTCATTTTTTATTTGTCTTATTCATCACTTATCCTCCTGAGTCCTTGGTAAAAATCGAATACACTCCCATAAAAGCCGTAATAAGGCACCCCTGCCTTATTACGGGTTAAAACTACTTAGTAGTAGTATAGTACTTATACTGCTTAGTAATTTAACCATACCTAACTTTTAACTTATGTGTAGTGAAATTGCTGTACCAAATGTTATTAACAGCTGAGGTGATACCAACGCAATACCAACTGTTACTAATAATTGCGGATAATTAAGTTTTTATTAAAACATCTTATATTTATATTGATTTAAACTTTCACGATTATCACTCATATTTTACAGACAAACGGGTCTTAAGTGAGTCTGCCTGCGACCACGGGTGTAACGTCATGCCCGAAACGTCAGGATATAATTAAACGTAAGTTTACGCGATTAAGATCTTATATTTACGTGAAAATAAGTAAATAATATTGTTTCTATAAATTAAAGAATTAAAATTACCAATATATAACACATCTCAACGTCTGTTTTTTAGAAAATAAGGATTTACTATTGTAAGAACATTTCATTATTGTGGCAATATTTTCGTAGATTCTTTGGCCTCGAACTCCAGTTACTAGATTAGGTATAAATATATACTGTGAACTATATCTACCTACTTATGTAAATTTACCTAGACGACCTTTTAATGTCTATTTTAACATTGGGGATTACTCTGCTATTTGTAGCTCAGCAAATATTTTAAGAAATACAAAATTGCACTTGAAACTTCTTAGGCACTACATCAGGTTTGTATAAAACTAGCCAAGTTTATTTAAAATAGTTTTAATGTGATAAAGACCATGGGAAACATCAGTGAGGTCAAAAGTTGCCAGCCCTAATTACCGTAGTCGTTATAAGTAACGAACCATTCGTACATTTTATGAACTAAGGTAATAAAGGTTCAGAAAGTTATGTACGTATGGACACTTAAATACTCCTATTATACAAGATCATTCCATCGCTGTTACTTTTAACTAAACCTACGGTTTATATCACGTGCTTTTCAGTTCACAATAATATATATTTCTTTCAATTAGTCACATTATTCCAGATAAAAACATAATTAAACTATGCCATCGGAAAGGTACCTTATCACGACTCTTAATTTTTTTTCCATGTGTCATCGGCGGTCAGTCGTAACACTATAAGCTGATTGGTTGTGACTGGTTATAGTTGGAGAAGCCAGCGCCTCTACCGTCCCTCTATATTACATTCTTCCTTTTTAACCTCTTCACAGTGAGATGTTTAAGAAGTTTTGTTGCCAGGGAGTTAGGATGAATAGCCAGGTGGTCCAAAAATTTTTTTTATGTCATTTTATTTCTTCCTGAACAGTGGGCACGATTATAATAGTTATAATATACCTTATGTGTTCTTTTATAACCTTCATTTTAACCACGGTTACAAGGTACCTTTCCGTTTGCACTAACACTTACCTATTTTAAAAGTTTTGTTTCATTCTTCTATGTATGTTATATCCATAACTTCAGGCTTAGTACCTACGTAATTGATGCGACAGTATAAACTTTCCGTCTTTTACTAACTACGTCCATAAAAGAGGAACGGATAGTGTACGAGTATGTCGCTGCGAAATACTGTTGGTTTAGTCATGTGCTAACCCCGCTGACTTGTCGGTTGTTAGGATTTGTCCTAATGAACATGTAAATACAACAATCTATTGCACAATCTATCCAAATCCCCAAATTACTTGGCAGCACCACTGCCTTGCCCCCAAAACTCACGCGGTCGTGGTAATACCTCAATGATTATGCTACCCGACTATTTGCATTGGCTTACCGAGATAATGTCTCATTTATGTATGAGCGTGTATGTTGTCATCAATATTATCAGTAGTGCATATGATGGGCTAGGTTGACGATTAACGATCATTGTCGTATAGATTTGAAAAATTTGACATAGGAAAATGTCTTTCCTACGGCAATTTCTGTGTACTCTTGTGGGTAAGTACAAATACCTACAGTACCTACGCTTAGGGAGGTAGTGAGTAAATGCATTTTGAAACATTCAAGATAATTGTAGACGTTTATTTATATCCTTAAATCTCACAATCGTATCATATTACAATAAACGACCTATAATTACAGTAGTAGTATATTGTAATCGAAATCTAATCTTATTTGTACGATCCATCACAGTGCATCGGTTCGAGTTTTTATTCTTTCTCCTTTATAGACTGAAGCAAAGCAAAGATCTCCGCTTCAGTCCTCAATGAACCTATTTGACGATTGAAGCAGTTTTTTATACCACGATAGTTAGTTGCAAACAAGCTTACCGACTGCCTGATGGTAAGCAGCCTTCATCGGCTGCAAATCCAGAGGTTTCAAATTTACGCTTTAAATTCAGAAGATTCAACTGTGTATCTGGAAAGAAAACCTATAATTGTTTCGTTGTTTAATAACTATGTACATTATTTTGATAACAAGAGATTTAGGGAACCTAACTCTCTTGTCATGGATACAGTGTATTATCGCGAAAGGACTACTTTACTCACCAGTAAGAACACACTATATTTAGTTATGTTTTATGCCGTTGAACCTTCCAGTGAGCTACTCCTGCCTAACCCTGGGCGTGGCTTTCACCTGGCCATCCTCCACGCTGCTTCTCTTCAGATCCGAAAACACCACACTACATCGACCCATGACGGAGACTGAACAAGCTCTGTTCGGGAGCTTGTCTTCTATTGGAGCACTTATTGCCACGCCAATCGCTGGGTTCCTCTCGGATTCGAAGGGACGGAAATTTTGCATTGTCTTGCTGTCTTTAATGCATGTCGTGAGTATACAAAGGAAGCTACGTGTAACATATACTATGATTTTTTTACTAAAGATTATTTCCAATGGTCTTTATAAATGGTGCAAAGGCGCTTCCGGCATTTGTTTGTGCTGAAACCCACAAAATGGTTAAAATCTCAGGATTCGCTGATTTGCATGAAGTCTTGTGTGAAACGCCGCTGTAGAGATGAGTCATATTAGAACGTAAAGTCCATTCATCCTTACTTGTCTTATCTAGTAAACAACTTTCTAACCTAAAAGTACACGTTGTCTGTTGTAAACTGCCATATTTGCCTATACCAAAAGACCTGATTCCGTATTTGTGCAGTCCGTCCATAGTGATTAGTAAATTGCTTAATTTTCAATCAAGGAAACAGCAGTTTACAACAGACAACGTGTACTTTTAGGTTAGAAAGTTGTTTACTAGATAAGACAACTAAGGATGAAGGCTCTGACGTCATACTTCCTAAAAAAAAATTATGTGCTAAACTATACTTACCATGCTTAGCATAAGCTAGCGGATTAATTTCTATCCCTCTCGTTCCTATACGAGAGTATGCGTGAGATGGACAGAAAGTAAGTCCGCGTTAAGCTCATCGCACTAAGTAGCTCAAGGTAAGCACATAGCTGCAAGCTTCAAACGGTCTAATGTGAGTGACTTTATACTGAAGGTATAAAAGAGACGTCGCTGCACATGTTCTTTGAGGTAGAGCTTCGCGCTTACTTGATAACCTGATCTATTTAAGTATTTTCCTACCACAGGATTTAAATGAGATAATGTTGGGCCTTAGAACACTTCAAATAATGGTTAACTCAATAAGGTACCCGTCAAAGAGGTACCGTAACAAATGTACTTCCACAGATCTGTTGGACTATGGTGATAGCCTGTAACCGAGTGGAAGCGCTACTCACGGCCCTCTTCGTATCCGGTATTGGCTGTGGCACCTTCTTCGTCACCCCTGTCTTCATCAGCGACTTCTGCCAAGAATCCATCAGAGGCCAAATGACGTCAGCAGCTGTGGTATTCTACGCGATTGGAACTACGATCTCATACATTATTGGCGGCACCCTGGATTATTATAAGAATGTCTACGCGTGTCTTGGCATTTCGGCGCTCGGGACTGTCTTGCTAGGGATGATGAAAGAATCGCCTTTATTTCTAATGATAAAGGGAAGAGAACAGGTATTATTTCTTTGTTTTAGTTGATTTTGGTAGTGTTGCAGGAGTGAGTGTTGCCTCCTTATGGCTCGGCGCCAGGACGCTCTGTCCCGGGTTGTCGTGTTTGGTGACAGTTGCTTGAGGTCTCTCTGGACATTCAGATAGATAAATTTATATATCCCACAATGTCGTAACAGATGTGCTTACGATAGAAAAAATTAACTGCGAAAGACTCTGGTTGTCACTGGATTCGAACTTATTACAACAAATTAATTAAAACGATGAAATAATCGAGGATGGCATTTGTTTACTTTTGCAGGAAGCAAAAGAGTCTTTAGCTTTCTTCAGAAACGTAAAACCTGATTCAAAGGAGGTCCTACAAGAACTTGAGACCATTCGACGAGGACTCAAGCCTGAATTGTATGAGCCAGGTAACGATGCCATTACACATTTATCAGACAGGATAGATTTGCTAAAATGTATTGTAACAGTAATCACAGTAATCTGCTACTTAAACCCTTAAATTGGTTTATGTCTCTTTTAAATAACGTCATACAAAGCTTATGTTAACTAATTTTTACATAAAGGCACGCCGGTGTATTAGTTACAAATGTAATATTTTTTGTTCTTTTGAAAAAAATATCGTTTATTAGATATAAAAAAAAAAAAAAAAAAAAATATCTTGGGACATCTTACACAAATCAACCTAGTCCCACGGTAAGCTCAATTAAGGCTTGTGATGTGGGTACCAGGCGACGATATATATAATAGATAGATACGTATAGATACTTAGATACATACACAGCCACGACCAAGGAACAAACATTTGTGATAAATAAATACACAAAGAATGCCCTCGCCGGGATTCGAACCCGGAACCTCCAGCTTCGTAGGCAGGGTCACTACCAACTAGGCTACAGAGGCTGAAAGATAAGATATCGAAGTAAGAATCATTAATGCAATTGAAAGGTCCACGGAAAGAACATGTTCAATCCTTAAAAAAATCATAGCTAAATGGCACTTTATTGTGATAAAATTAAAGTTGTTTTTCCTTCTGAATTTTGAATTTACCTACTGAGATTCAGGATTTGGTATATTTTATTACATCTTTCCTTTAATCTAACATGGCACAACCAAAAGTCGAAGCTTCACATGCGATCACGGAATGGCAATTTAAGGGTTAAATAATTTTGTTTAATGTCAAGTCTTATAAATATTAGATGTCATATACCAAAGAAAAACGACCAAGATCACCTAATGTCCGAGGTGGGAATCGAACCCATGTACTGTCAAGTATCTGTATCTTACTGTAGCATAAAATGTTTTATTTTGTTTCATTTGTTTACTGTGACATCTCCTTCAATAACTTGTGAACACGTATCAGTGCGTCCGTCTTTTTAGAGCTAATGAACTGAATTCAATTTAATATACAGATACATCACACTATGCAGTGTATAGATGTGTAGACACATATCTATGTAGTGTATAGATGTGTGTCTTGATGTGACAATAAATATTTATTTAACGTGATTATACATATATAAATACGCCGAGATTAATTCAGATATAGTACTTATTGCCTACAGATAAATAACAATTGCGTTTGCAGTGCTATTAATTCATTATGTTCCTTACAGACACGCCAGAAGAGGAATTCAAATTAAAACCCATTTTGGAGAGCAACAACAATTCATCTTTGTTACAGTTTTTAAGTAAGTATTTTGCTATTAACGACGTATTTTTAAGTTTATACGAAATACTTATGTCAACTTAAAATTCTTAGATTTATTTACTTCCAAAGTTGAAAAAAATAATGCTACCATTAGAATTCATATTTTACACTACTCTGCTCTGCTAACCTACACAAACGCAATAGGTATTTCCCCTTTTCCTCGTCAAAATTGCCATTTTCTTGTTTTCTCATACTATGAGAAAACAAGAAAATTGTAGACCTATCCCTGATTGGCAATAGGAACGTAATTTTCAGCAAATTTATTAGTAGCGTTTGAGGATTCCGTACGAAGGTTAAAACTATAATCCTTTAATCCGACTTTTGTGTTGATTTAATGCATCAAGTCAGGTCCCAAAGGAGCATTCTATGGGGTGTCCCGTATAGCAATGTACCAAGGAGAAGCTTCATAAATTGCGAAACTTCTATAGAGAATGTTCTGGGCAATTGAAATTTTACAAGCTACCTAATCATGCCATAACTGTTGAATATATTTGCCTTTTAAGGTATATTTTTATGCCTTGTTTACTCAATTGTGAAATACAATATTCTTCTTAAAACTTTTTTATAAGTTCTCGTGGAAACATTCTCAATGAGAGCTTAATCTTAAATTCTCATAAAAATTATCGGAAATTTCCCGCAATTTTGAGAATGTTCCGCAACTTGTACAGTGCTAGTCCCGAACTAACGCGTATATATTCCGATAGTTTGAGTTTTATTTAGAGTTATCAATTAATATATAATATAATTTTAAATCAATTGATAGCTACAATTAATATACTGGGTGTTACATTAGTCGTGATACAAATTGTGAAAAACCTGTTAAGATGGTCTTTCTGAACATGTTTTCTTATGTGACCTATAGGAAAATTCGCGAAAAAAAAATTAAGGTTTTCATACACATCGGTACAGAAGTGTTCCTGATTTTCAATCTCGTTTCATTATTATGTAAACACATTTGTAAGAGATCAGTCTAAAAAAATTTATACATATTAATGAACTCGAACTGTACTAGTCTTAAAAAAAAATAATGATTTTCATATGGGTATCGAAGGAAACTTTGTTCAGAAAGACCATCTTAACAGGTTTTTCATAGTTTGTATCACAACTAATGTAACACCCGGTATAATATAATATTACATGTATATAATTTTTTGAATATTTTTTTGACTCCTCTGGTCATGAAATAACTTCGATAAACCTGCAATTTTGAGTAATTTGCAATAATAGTGGAATGCATAATATAGAAGATATTTCGAAAATATAAACCTCAACTGGCATGTATTGGCTGTTATAGAGATGCATATCTTCTTTCCAGGTAAATCTTACACCACCCGCCGTGCTCTAACTACAGCTATAGTCCTCGTGACCCTCTCCATCTTCCAAGGTCTAATAGTGGTGCAGGTGTACGCGGAGCCTCTGTTCAAAGAAGCTATCCCGACTATGTCACCCACTGCTTCTAGCATTCTGTTCTCCTTGGTGACATTTGTCGTTGGATTGGTGACAGCTTACCTTACTGATGTCGCTGGGAGAAAGGTATCTTGACCATAATTTGGTTACGGAAAAAAGGAGTAAAACTTTAAAAGCTAGCGTATGTAGCTTAAGCCACAGTGAAAGAAACTTTGTCCATATTGTTCTATAGTGGACCGAATAATATATTATATCATTAAGGTTCTCTTAGTATCGTGGTACCTGTTTTCTATAGATAATCATCATCATCAGCCTATGTTAGTCCACTGCTGGACGTAGGCCTCTCCTATTAACTATGCGTATAGACGCATTAGGAGGTAAATGCCCATAATCGCCACGCTGGGCAAGCGGATTGGCGATAGCAAGCGGATTGGCGATAGATATTACCACCACTATAGATACTTAATCACCCAATTAAAAAATGATAGCTAGATAAACGGATTTCACCCAATTTCTCCGAGATCCCACCATGAGAACCCGACTTGGTGCCAACAGGACCATAACCGAGGTTTACCAGTTTGAAAAAAATTAAATCGATTCACGATTCTCGGTGATATCGACTAAATGCATACAAAACAATTCAGTGGAATTTAGAACTTCCTCCTTTTCAGGGTTCCGTAGCCAAAATGGCAAAAACGGAACCCTTATAGATTCGTCATGTCCGTCTGTCCGTCTGTCCGTCTGTCACAGCCGATTTACTCGGAAACTATAAATGCTACAGTAACGAAATTTTGTAAGGATATGTGTTGTATAAACCGCTACAGGATTATGATACTAAATTGTAAAAAAAACCATTGGGGTGGGGGCCCTCCATACATGAAACTGAGGGATAGAAAAAAAAATTTAGTGGTATGTAAGCGTGTGGGGTATTAATAGAAAGGTCTTCGAAAATGATATGAAGGTTTATAAATCTCATATTTATTTAAGCAAATCGTTTTCGAGATGTCAGCTCTCAAAGTCTGAAAAATGTGTCCCCCCCCCCCTCTATTTCTTAAACTACGCAATATAAAATCCAAAAAAAAATATATGATATGCACATTAATAAACTCTATCAACGATTTTTGGTTTGATTAAATTATCTCCTATAGTTTTTGAGGTAGGTTGATTTAACTGTATTTTTTTAATAATAAATTGATAATAGCCGCAGGGCAGCTTGTGGCGAGCTGTTGGGGAGTAACGACCCCACGGACCCGAGTGCTCCCGAGAGTCGGTCAGGGTCCCCGCCTCCGGCGTGTCTTCGTCGGTCGGAGTGGAACCCCAAGGGGACCCGTAGGACTCTCAGCTCTGGCTTGCCTTAACTGGCCGTCCAGAGAGGAGTCGTCAGAGCTATATGCTCCAGGGGTGGAAGTGTAAATTTGCGTAAGTCGCGAGTTGGTGCAGCGGCTGTCAAGCCACTGCGCAGAAAGCGGTGTACACCTCTCTACACTCCTGAGCCGCCTACACCGGTGTTGCCCCTGGCTGTCTCTTGTGACGGCATTTACGGGGGCCCATCTAGTCGGCGGCGAGTCACCGCCTGCCTCGATAGCAAAGAGATATCATTGTTATGGCAGGTGTCCGGACCTCTTTTCTATAGTTCCATTTCTGATCCATCCATCCTCCATCACCATAGCCCATTAGTCTTTTCCATTACTTCTCAATAGTCTCTATACGCCTGTTGGAACCGGTTTACGGATATCTATTGATGTGCCCGTGAATGGGTTCCAGCAGGTGTACAACACAGCAAATTTCTCCAAAGGGCCTCTACGTGTTGGATCTGTATCCCCGCGCAAGCCTATCAAAAAACCGGGATTTGTAAGCCCGTGATTCCCAAGGAGATACAAATTGATAATGGTACGGAACCCTTCACGCGCGAGTCCGACTCGCACTTGGCCGGTTTTTTATATTGGTAAAAATGAAATATTAACTGTAAATTCAATTGATCATACTCTTGACATGGGTCACCTAGTCGGCTCGTCGTCTAAAAATCTAGCATCGTCTTACTAGGCTATAGATGAAAATTTAGACCGCTGACTGTTGCGTATTCACGATGGGTGGTCAAACCCGATACGTCGAGCAAAACCGGTTATTAAAATCTCTCTCTCTCCTCTCCCAGCCGATATCGGCTATAGCGACTGCAACTTGACAAATTAATTAAGTAATTAAGGGCTCGATGGAGTGGCCTTTCATGTGCCCTTAAATGACTGCAATAGCAAATTTTATTAGCGAACGTGCGCAAACATTCACTACACGTGAGGACACCGTCCATATGGTTATTAAAATACGAACTATATGACATTGACATTAGGTTATTATTTCAATTAAAAAATATCTCGACTTATCGAGTTTGACCATCCAACCCTCGATACTTCTTTTCTCCTTTTCTTATTTTCTTATTCAAACGCAACTTTCACTCGCCTAACTGCTACCTCTTTCCAGCCCCTCATGCTGTACTCCTCACTCGCAGCGTCTGTTTGCTGCGTTCTCCTAGGCTCCCAGATCCATCTACGCTGGGCCCCTCACAGTGCAACTGCTGTCTTCATCTACATGTTCAGCGTTTCGTATACTATGGGCGCGGGCACTATACCTTATGTGATTACACCAGAGCTGTTTCTTCCTGAGGTATGTTTCTCCTTATTATGACCATAAATTATGGTACTGACTATCTATTTAGTGCGTCATTAGAAAACTAAAAACGTAGACAAATGTGGCTGACTTTCAGTAGTGTTTGTTGTCACATATCGTGAAAAACTTTCGTAGATTTCACATGACATCACATCATGAGCCTTTCTCAAACCACTGCAGAACGTAGGCCTGTCCTATTAATTATGCGTATAGACGCATTAGGAGGTAAATGCCCATAATCGCCACGCTGGGCAAGCGGATAGGCAATCGCAGTAATGTATCCACTATGATGACGCTGCTGCCCATCATCAATCTTCTATCAAAGAATGGTCAGTGACACTTCAACCCCTTAGTCGACTCTTACGATACCCGCGGGATGAGTTGGAATCGTGACAAATGTATTCTTACTACTGTCACCACGCGGCCAATTTATACGTTAAGTTAATATTAATAAAAGTTCGTGAGGATCAGATATTGCCATTTTTTTAAGTAATCAAGGCGGCGCGACATACCGGATGGCGCAGCGTGGGTAGGCTGATGACCTGGTGAAGGTCGCAGGAGTCCGTTGGATGCTGGTGACGTAGGACCGATCATTGTGGCAATCTTTCGAGGAGTCCTATGTTCAGCAGTGGACGTCTTTCGGCTGATATGATGGATCAAGCAACACGGAATATTTATTTGTTTGTTCTTTATTTTCAGATAAAAAGCTTCGCCAGTATGCTAGTCACAGAATGGGTGTGGCTATGCAGTTTCGTCATCCTCTTCGTATTTCACCCCCTCGTCTCCACCATCGGGCTCGGGCCAGTCTTCTACATTTTCGCTGCTATATGCTTGTGTTCAGCAATTTTTACATACTTCTGTCTGCCTGAAACTAGAGGATTGCCCGTCGATGAAATACAAGCGCTGTTTAGCAAAAAACGATAATGTTATATTTATTAAAGCATGTTACAAGGTTTTATTTAATTTCACCTGTCCCTATGTATGTGTACCTATCGATCGATAATGAAAGGATATACACCCTCCAAGCGCAAGTATGAGTACCTATATAGTTCTGGAAATATTATTTGACCGACTCTTATCTTACTTACGACCCTTTGTTTGCATCATTAACAATAGAAAACTGCTAGACTGCTGATTGTCTAGTAAGTGTTAACGCAAAACAAAAGGTCGTAAGTAAGATAACAGTCGGTCAAATAATATTTCCCGAAGAAGTATACAACGTGTTACACGAGCCACTGAAAACCTTGAACGGGGTCATTTGGTAGATTATACTGAACGACTTTTACTATGAAGCTAACCCTGAAATCTCAAAAAAAATTTTGGCTCTTTCATACAAAATGCCGTGATCGATCGGTCAAAATGTATGAAAGAGACAATTTCTTTTCAGATTTCGTGATTGGCCCTGTATATTGTAGGTATATGTTAAATATAGATACTTATTTAAATAGCAGCAGAACCAATGTAACCGATATACCTCTTTGAATCACTAAACTGAAGTGGCAGTGGGCGGGGTACAGTGCACGTACAACCGATGGCTTTGGGGCGGAAAGGTTCCGCAGTGGCGACCACGTACCCGAAAGCGCAGCGTAGGCCTACCTCCTCCTCCCTCCAGAAGTTGTACTGATGACCTAGTATAGGGCGTATAGGAGTCCGCAGGACGGGTGGCGCAGGACCGGTCATTGTGGCAATCTTTGTGGGAGGCCTATGTTCAGCAGTGGGCATCTTTCGCCTGATATGATAATGATGAGTTATTTAAATTATTGACAGAAATTTAATTATTTAGCCCAACAAAATACACCAGCCGAATACACTTCACTCCTGAACATAGGTCTCTCCTTTTACATATGCGTATAGATGCATTCGAGGGTAATGCCCATAATCGCCACGCTGAGTAAACGGATTGGCGATCGCAGTAGTGTGTGTAGACATTATAATAGTAGTATAAGGGTGCGGTTCCACTGACGCGGAGCGGAGCGGAGCTGTGGGAGCTCGGCCAATCAGACCGCATCACAGTTTGAAGAACGTAATTGGTCAATTTTGCAGCTCCGCTCCGCTCCGCATCAGTGGAGCCGCACCCTTATGACGCTCCTGCCCATCATCAATCTTCAATTCGCTTCAATCCGTTAGTAGACTCTTACGAAACCCACAGGAAGAGTTGGGGTGGTGACAAATGTGATACTGCCGTCACCACGCGGCAAAATACAAAATAATATTTGGAGTGTAATCTGAAAACAAACAATGCATTTTTACCCAAAGTGAAACGGAGGTAATTCGGTCAAACAATGATAAGTAAATAATGTTACGGTGTCATAAAACTTATCTTAGGACAATAAATTGAAGGTGTCCTTAATATTAGGGCATAAATATGTATCTGGTTTGGATGCGTTAGCATTAAGATGATAATTAAATGATCTGGTATTTGTGCAAGTGCCTTTAAAATCGGTTCAGTAGGTATACTCTGTTTAGTTTGGTGTTTAAAAAAAGGTGAACAATCTTGCAGTATATTTTTATTGAAAACTACAAGTAGAAAATAAGTTATAGCAAATATATACATAATATAACAAGGAAATACAGTGATTTACATTGTTTTTGATTCATTAAGTACCTAGTTTGTCAGCCTCTGTAGCCTAGTGGTAGTGACCCTGCCTACGAAGCTGGAGGTTCCGGGTTCGAATCCCGGCGAGGGCATTATTTGTGTATTTATTTATCACAAATATTTGTTTCTTGGTCATGGCTGTCTATGTATTTAAGTATCTATGTGTATCTATCTATTATAAGTATATATCGTCGCCTAGTACATCACAAGCCTTAATTGAGCTTACCGTGGGACTACGTCGAGTTGTGTAAGATGTCCCAAGATATTTATTTATTTATTTCTTATTTAGTTTGGATTTTTATATGCATTTTTAAATTAAAAGATACTTGTAGACGACAGACGATGATGATGGCTCTCGGCTCTGAAACATAAATAACTTAAACCTAATATTACACATATATTAGAAACTTACCTTGTTAGTACTTACCTATTTTCTATAATATTGTAAACCTAGTTCTTATACCTATATAAATAAATCTATACTTACGCTTTGAATAGTGAACGCGAGCGACATGCAATACTATATATGTAGATGCTTACCTAGTTATTCATTACCTTGTGTCGAACCTTAAACCAAACCAGTTGCACATTGACCTCTGTCATAGACACACGCTGTCGTCCTCGCGGCCGCTATAGCTATTTCTCCAATACTTACTTGTTGTCATTTCTGCTGCCCCTTCATCTCTACTCCCATTTCACCGTCTACAGTCTACAATACTGCAAGATTGTTTACCATTTTTTAAGCACCAAACCAAATAGAGTATACAGCCGCACCATAAGTTGGAAAGTAAAGGATACGTTAGGTTTTACTCGATACATAATAATGCATTCTATCGCCCTCGCACTGACATATTGGAGCGAGTGCGATGGCGTGCTTTACATATCAAGAAAAACCTAACGTTACCGATACTTGCAAAGTAATGGTACGGCTGCTGAAGGCCAATGACCTAGAATGGCGTGGCGTTATGGCGACAAGAGGAACGAATGTCAAAAGTCAAAAATGTCAATATCCCTTGCCATATCGCTCGAGATCAAATGTCAAGCGATTATTAGAACATCATTATCGAACAGGCGACATGTTTTGTACTCAGCCCTTTAAGGTAACTGCCCACTAGACCGTAGCATGAACGTATCAGACAAAAACTATTCTTTCATACTTTTCAATACAAAGAATAGTTTTTTGTCTGATACGTTCATGCTACGGTCATGGTATGGTACGGTCTAGTGGGCAGAGACCTTTAAAATCGCGGTGGTCTTGATACTTGTATAGGTACCATTCGTCAGTAAAAAACAAAAAAATGTAAACAAACCTAAAAAAACTTACATAATTCCATAACCACACACTTTTAGAACACAATCTTGTTTTATTGCCAACTTAATACCTTAAACTTTGAGTTCACATACATTTAAGTTGCAATTATACATATTTCTTAGTATTAACGTAACAAATATACATGCGAATGTGTTTCACGATGTGTCAAGACGTCAAATGTTATGGAAAGTCAGCCATTTGTTTACATTTTTTTTTTAATTTACTCACGAATGGTATACCTATAACAGTTCAAATTGAAAACTAGTTATTTTCATCATCCTCGGTACAATGCCACAAGGGCCAATCTTAGATATAGGTTAGGTTAAGTAGATTAGTTAGATTTAATCTATGTACATAAATTGTAGTTTTGAAAATAAATGAATATAAAAAAGTTATTTTCATAATTTAAAACAGTAAAAGAGTGAATATTGGAGCGTTTCAATCGCCCAATTTTGGTGGCATCATTTTTGCCGAATTTTCTAAACGTCTGCATGTTATACTTCGTCATTTGTATACGGTACCGTTCCTCCTTCAAATGATAAAGTAATACATTGTAACAAATAGAAAATTCGGCAAAAATGATGCCACCAAAATTAGGCAGTTGAAACGCTCAGATTTTCACCCAAAACCTGATTTGTTCCTATTACAGACCATATACTAGAAACTTTACGTAGTCAAATTAAAATAATAAAACTTTGAAAACGAATAAACTCGCGTATATTCTCGGTCTGCGGGCGACACGTCCTGGATCCCCACGCCGTGGTCTGCGCCCCGTCCGGGCCCGAAGAACACGAACCCTGTAAAGTGTTCGAAACGTCGGGATGAATTTAAAAATTAATATACGCGAGTTTATCCGTTTTCATAGTTTTATTTCATGTGTTATCCTCGTGGTAACCGAAGTCTTATTTCTTGTACATACATGTAAAGTTGTAAACGTTTGTTCTTGTTGACGATACCTGAAATTTACATTTTACATAGTACCTACCTATATCTACTAAGACTCCATGAAATCAAGAAATTGAAAATTAATTAGCGATGCGCTGCGTCCAATAGCTTGGAGTAAAACACCAATGTCACGTGTCGTGTAATCTCAAATTCCGATAGTTTAATTTAATCGAAGGATTAAAGGATTTTTCATCAGTTTCATCACACTTGCTGTCTAAACGCGCCATTGCTTGCGTGCGTAATAGAAAAGTGAAATACCCTAGGGAGTAATAGAGATGTCAGTACGTCATTTATTACTATTATATCTTTAAACTTATTTTTTTGTCGGCATGTGTGATGAAAAACATTGTATGCATCACGGTCGGTAAGCGGAATACTAACTCGAGTCATAAAAACCCTCCGCCTAACACTCTCGTTAGTAATTCCGTACTTACCTCCCTTGATGCACAATGTACTAAAGAATGTAATAGAATATAATAGAAAACTGTTTATTCAGGAACTTAGTACAAAACAAGACTTTTACTAAGAAAATAAAGCTTGTGGAAAAATCATTCCTGAAAAGGCTTTCACTTAGCTTTGTGTCAAGTCATCTCTAGGATTTCTTGACGATCATATCCAGTGGAATACCCCAGCCTAACTGGCTGAAAATCTGAGCGTTTCAACCGCCTAATTTTCGTGGCATCATTTCTGCCGAATTTTCTAATTGTTACACAGATAAAAAGGATATCTTTGTTTGAGAAAACATATATTCTTAGCATATTTACTGGAATCAAATCAAAAACGTATTATCTTAAAATATATTTGTACCAGTCTGACTGTAGCATTTCTCAGTTGAAAAATTCATTTTTCTTCAATTATATTCTGGTTTCAAGAGTAAAATGCTTATTATAAGATATATGGGCGTTATGCCCAAGATCACTGATTTGTCTTATAACAAAAAGTCATAAAATGTTTAATTCAAGAAAATTTTCTGTTTGCAAGATACAAATTCTTGACTGTTGTGACATTGTTTTAGTTTGATTTCATGTTTTCTTATTTGAAGTAATTGTGATTCTTGAAGTAATGTAAACTAATTTTAAAGCAATTACATAAAGCATTCTCATTTTGATTTTTGTTTATTTGTATTCAAGTTATACTATCTTGGTATAAAAAGCAAATACTGAGAGTAAATTAATCTGTTTTTAAGAAAATATTTTTTTACGGCTCATATATAGAGGATCATATTCTTAGATTAAAAATATTTGCTCAGCATTGAAGAAATTTGTTTTAGTTGAAGTGACCTGTTTTTACCGTGTACAATGTATTACTTTGTCATTTGAAGGAGGAACGGTACCTTATACAAATGACGAAGTATAACATGGAGACGTTTAGAAAATTCGGCAAAAATGATGAGAAAATCATGCCACCAAAATTGGGCAGTTGAAACGCTCCAACATTCACCCAACTCTTAATGCACCTATACCATCAGAACTCTTAGTTAGAGGCTTCTAAAACTACGATAAAAGCCGAGCAAATAAGTAACAATAGCAATGTCCATTGTACACGGAAAAGATGCAAAGTAATTTTGTGTATTGACTCTTATTAATAAACCCCCGGATTCATAAACGTTTGTTAATTTAACAAGCTGCTAATAATTGCTTGTCCGTTTGCTCTTATGGACACATTGTTAGGACCGAATGCGACAAATAATTATTAGCGGCTTGTTAAGTTAACGTTTATGAATAAGGGGGAAAGTCAATAACCAAATATGGTTTCACCATAACACAATAACAATACTGAAATCTTATCATTATTCGAAGCAGTGCTGTTGCAACGTTCAGCGGTCGCGTACGTAACCAATAATATCGATTATTTTGTATTTGAAGGGTCCACGGAAAGAACATGTCTAGTCAATTCAAATTACAGAAGGAAAAACCACCTCACTTTTAACAGAATAAGGTGTGAATTTGCCCTGATTTTTTTAAGCACTGGACATGTTTTTTTCATGGACCCTTCATTTATCACACTTGTTTAAGATAGTGTTTAACTCTCTCCGAACAAAAAAAAATTGTACATTTGGATCACGTCTTAGATATTGATGAAAATTGGTGGGCAAGATCCATCACATTTCCCAAAACTTATTTCTTTCTTGATCGTTTTCTGGTTGACTGTAGGCACGTTGCACTTAATCTCGAATAGTATACAAAAAATATGAGTTTTTTAATATATTTTTTTTTATAATTAGGTACACTGATGGAAAAAACATAAGGCTAATTAAAAATACTGAATTTACTCAATAATTCAAAAACGGGACTTGTGCCTGGCTTGAAGAAAACTGTCGTAAATATTTTGGCACAAAAATGAAACAAAGACTTGCTTAGCTCGGCCGATGTTTTGAAAGTCTTAGATCCCGTAATACATTTACCCCCTTATTATTAAACGTCTCTTAACTTAACAAGCCTCTAAGTATTGTACCTTTTTATCTTACAGGCATATTGATAAGACCGAAAGGGACAAACAATACTTAGCGGCTAATTTAGGAAACTTTAATGAATAAGACAAGTGTGATAATTTTTAGGCACTCTCCAACAAATATAATTCACCAGGATGACAGAAAAACCACTCCGCTTCGACGAAGCAGAACGCAAGAAGCCCACCATCCTTGCTGTCATTGTTATAACGAGTGTGCTCCTAGGATGGCTGACCAGCAGTTCACCACTTCTTATGGCTT
>JALPQI010011775.1:0-35812 GCA_025490895.1 Thaumatotibia leucotreta
AATTGCCTTATTTTCCGCGTTTGCACGGGGGTCACGTAGGTAAATGGAAAAATGAGGGTGGTGGCTTGCTTGGCGTGCTAGTTACGCTACCCACCACTAGATGGCGACACGAGTACCTAAGCTTCTGTTGTTGATATACAAGTTTGTATTATTGTAGTGCGTTGATTCAGCAAGAATTCAATCTAATTGACAATAATGTATATGATATTCGAAATATGCTTCAATTAGAAAATTTTATTATATCTATCATACGACCAATTACTATTTCGACAAGTAAAATTAATTGTCTACTGTAAGCTATTATGAAACGCAACACGTGCTCGGGTGTTATGTTTGTAATACCTATTAAACATAATTCATTAAATGACATCATATCCTTGTTAGCGAAATTTGCGAAGCGTTTGTTGGTATTACTTTTAATTACTCTTCATGTATAATTAGTGTAGCATTATTTATATACTTTCACAAGTTTCTAACGTATTTCAGCGTTGTATATGTTTTCTAGTCACACAAAGACAGCTCTGTAATTTAAGGCACCCCAGTATTGAGAGAGTATTTGTCTATGGTTCAGTGTTGATACTGACAGATGGCAGCACAGAGACATGTTCTAGGAATGAACAAGGTTAATTTTATAAAAAAAGTAACAACGTACTTGTTTATTTATCGATTCCAGATAAAAATGGCTCAATAATGAAGTTCTATCACTACATAGTATAAAATAAAGTCACTTTTTCTGTCCCTATGTCCCTTTGCACGCTTAAATCTTTAAAACTACGCAACGGATTAAGATTTTAGAGATTTTTTTAAATAGGTAAAGTAATTTAAGAGGAAGGTTTTTATGTAGTAGGTATAGTACCCGTGCGAAGCCGGGGTGGGTCGCTAGTTAAATACGTATTACTGCGGTCTCTATAAGACCACGCTGTGACACTTTAGAGGTTATTGATACTTATCAGCCTATCACATTTAGTAGGTAAGGTATTTTCGTGTCGTTAAAAACCCTTGTTCAGTCAAAATATATCGATATTTTGACTGAACTGCCATTTTCGCACTTTGATCCGCGATCTCATATAATTGGAACCGTAACAAGGTTCCTACGAAATTCTATGATCCTCCATTCTTCAGCTCCCACGAGATACCCGCAATTCCCGCAAACAACACCTGCAAATATCTATTTACTCTTGTTGATTCACGAAACGACGCATCGTTCCATAAATAAGTACTTCCGTAGCCTTAAAGTGCTTTTCCCATACAAGTGTCATACTGAAATACGACCTTTTGGAGCTATATAGGAAATGCTACCGCGATGCTCCCATTAAACGATTATCGGCTATTGTCGGGTGTTGAGTCCACTTTTTGCGTTATAAGAGTTTAACGACCTGCTATTTGGAACTCAAATGGAAATGCTTCTTTTGAAAATACCGCTAGTTACGACTTTTTGTGGTTCAATGATATGTATCTGCGTTTTAAGACTCTTATGTCTAATGCGGTAAGGGTGGGGATTGAAGAAGTTCTAGTCTATATACTTATATCTAATGTAGACTCTTGACAGTTAATTATACAGTGTGTAAAACTAATACGGGCGATCAATTAAACCAGGCATGGTATTCATTAGTGTAATCATGGATTATAAGGTTTTTTTAAAGTTACTCTTAATTATGACCCCACAGAATTTTTTTAACCCTTAATAGGGCACCAGTCACACCTAAATTTCATTGGTTTTGACACATATTCATTGACAGAATAAGTTTCGAAATGAGGTGGTAAATATATTACCATTGCCCTATTAAGGGTTAAGATTATCGGAGCAGCAATGTAGGTACGAACATTTGTTATTGTTGATATGGCAGTTATGTCATCTGCTTTTGAAATTAGCTGTCAACGAGAGTTTAACTCGCGTATGTTGCTCTACATTGCGCGCCGAATTATTTTGTATGGAAAATTTTGTTGCTCTTATTTTAAGTAAAAGTTATTTGAATGTACTTATTATGTCGTAAACTAACACCCGTTAAGAGCTTCGCCCGTATTAGACTTACACCCTGTATAGCGTAGGAGTGAGGACTTATTTATTATTGAAATCTTTGACGGCTTAGTTGAGTTGTTGGTATAGCTAAAGGTACTTTATTATAATTAATATTGTAACCCCCTTATTCATAAACGTGTCGTAACTTAGTTTAAAGTATCCCTTGTTGCATTCGGTCTTATAGACATTGATGGACCAAAAGATACCTACGATACTTATTGGCTTGCGAAGTTAAAAGACGTAAATATTAAAGACCTTCAAATATAGCTTCATACTTAAAATATGCCTAAATCTGAAATTAATTAATATTAACCTTTTAACGGGCAAGACTCAAAAAATTCTGGATTCGAGCCTCAACGCCATCCTGTAGTATAAAAAAATATGTGTAAGGAAAAATATAAAAAGACAGGTTTTATAGGGTGGCCGTTTTTGAGACCGGAGCCCTATAAAGGGTTAATACTAAAATATATCCCCCGGATACATGATACCGTAGATGATGGCAGCATTTCCTCGCTGTATCCTAAACTATGCAATAACTCTACATACTACATAAACAATATACAAAACAGACTTTTGGCTCTCGATAATTTTACAAATGTTCCCTTTTTAAACAAAATCCAAGGTAAAGCGTTTCCCAAATCGGTGCATTTGGCAAGCTTACCGATACCTTCAGTTAAATCACACACTTGTTTGAGGATTTTTTACCAACCTGAAGTTAAGCCAATTGCAATCAGGGAATATGCTTTTTAAATGGATGAGTAGTGTTTTTGCCAAAAGCTTTAACTAGGTAGCGTGATAACATTCACCCTTCTCATCCACGGAATAGTTTTGTGACGATATTGTTATATTTTTTCGGTTCAAGTCGCCAAGGGCATAATTATGTAGACAGTTTTTCACCGTATGTGGGCATCGATAGCACCATGTGTGAAGGATAAAAGAAATAGCACGTAATAAATATACGTCTCTACCTTAATCTAAATCGGTTACAAGAATTAACCATGCAAACTAAGTAATTCCCTCAATCCTTATAATCCTAAATCAAAACTTGAAAAACGGGAAACGAAAATGCCCGAGTACTTAGTACTAAACAAACAGTTCTAAAATCCAGCACCAGTTAGGGTAAGCCGATGAAGTAGATTGAAATTCGTCGCGGCGCCACTAAAAGCTTTGCCAACATAAGCCGATATTAGGCTCGACTTTGACGTTACGGACTTATGAGCTTTATAGTCACTGTCAATCTGATTACTGATTGATTTGTTTGGTTATTTGCACACATACCTAGACAATATTTGAGAGCGAATAACTATTTCCATACAGCGACTAGAAGCGATCTGGATCCAGCGTCTCTCGGCGATCTTCATAAGGTCGTCAGTCTATCTTGTGGTTGGACATCCTACACTGCGTTTGCCAAACCGTGGTCTCTACTCTAGCACTTTTCGATCCCATCGGCCATCTGCTTTGCGTGCAATGTGGAGGTCCAAAGGGGAAGCCTATGTTCATTAGTGGACGTCTTATGGCTGAAACAATATTTTTTTATAGGTTTGAAGGTCAAAATTATAGTTCAGTATGTGTCAGTACCCGTGTAATTCTTAAGATAAATCTGCAAAATCGACAGATGCTTTATTCGTGGGATATTAATGTCACTTGTGTGCAAAATGCATACGTAATGTAATTTACATTATCTCTACTTAAATCACCTAGCGGTAGCAAATGGGTGAATTGCAGTTCGTATTATTATTGTCACCATATCTCTGGTATCCTAGGTATTTTTTGCTGGTTACTGAATCAAATGAAAGGTCAATGACAAATAGTAGATTGCTCAACGGCCTTAAATATTCAGGCTTATCGATCATTCTCCGAAGTAGGTACGCTCAATAACTAACACCTCGATTGGCTTTGAACCTTCGCTCTCATGCCAACTCGTGCCATTTGGCTGGATCGCAGGCTGGTTGTGTAGTTAATAATGCTTATGAGCATTCACTGCGCCGCGTGGTCACGGCAGTAACAATAAATTCGTCAGCACCCCAACTCTTCCCGTGGGTGTTGTAGGAGTCGACTAAGGGTTTGAAGTGTCACTGACCATAGATGGAAGATTGATGGTTTGCAGGATTGTCGTCATAATTAAGACACTACTGCGATCGCCGATCCGTGGCGATTGCGGGCGTTGCCGTCTATACACATCCTTAGGCCTATGGGTAGATCTAAGTCCAGCAGTGGACTGAAAAATGTGAAGTCTAGCAGCAAATTGTTGTTTCCTACATTTGCTCATATTGTACTGTTCGTTATATGGTTTTCCATGAAAACATGCTTAAATTAGAGGTTGGTTTGCTTCAATCGACATCTATCAATAGCCAAGCAAAATCACCTTGAGCTATATGATGATATTTTGTCTTACGGATTTATATGTTTCGAAGGCGACAGTTAAGAATATCGTCAAAAAAAGTTTTTTCAATAGTGCAATTGCTAGTGAATACATACTCTTAGATTCTGTAGATAGTCTGGAAACCCCGCATGGCAATTAGGGCTATTGCTTCCGATGGCATCTGATCGGATAACAGTCTGCGGGTATTTCTTGATCGGTGCGGAATTTAGTGTAGGTATGGTGTTTCTCTTGTTTTAGTATTCTGTAGAGATTTCGGGATGGAATTGTCTGGTGATACCATGTGTACGGGATTCTGCTAGTTGAGACGAGAAATTGTCATACATTTAAGTATTTCTTTTTTCGTTTGTGTGTTTTTGTTTGTGTTTTCTTTGATAGTAAACAACAACGAAATATGAAACCTGAACTTAATAATTAACAGCTGTATTTTACTGTACCAGTCGTTCAATACCCGCGGGAGTCATCGACCACGGTATTAGTGTGTCCACGGCAAATGGGTACTAATTGCACATTCGGCTGGCCGGGTTAATAGGCCTCGCTAATTGTGCATGATCTATTCATTTTCGCTGGTTACACTGCCATTCTGTGCGGTGTACTTGGATGTTTAACTGTTGTCGTATGTACCTTCGCTATGACTTTAAGCGTTGCTTAATGTTTAGATCTTTCGAGTGGCCAACGTCTCTAGACATTATTAGTATAAGCTAACACTTCAGATAAGGAAACTCATATTAGACGTTTGGTTAATAGTAAAATTTATTATTTCTGTCGTTTTTATCCTAAAACCCAATCGTTCATTCATCATTGGTCATACTCGTATTGATCAGTTGCTATTTTACCCTCCGCATATGAGGTGAAAAATGCCTATATGACGTTTCCATACATTTGGGGTCTGGCATATCCCACCTCGTATTCCGAAGGTTAAACAGGTAGGATTTGGTGCAATACTAGCAAAGAATAAAGGTTTTATAGAAGATTCAAATAAATTGTCTGTATCCGAGCCTGACAAGAAGCCTTTCAAGAGCGATAAACGAGTTTTATATGCAAAATCAACGACGGTAATTATAAAACTCCACTTAAAAGTTCATCGTTTGCCCTTACATAATTTATTCCGTAAAGAGAAACTGCAGTTAAACCATGTAATGGGCCATTGTTAACGCACCGCCGGCCGCGTCCATAACGCATGGGTTCAAACAATTTACATAACGTGTAAAAAGCCACAGGACACCTGTGTGCCTACCATGGGCTGCCGCCGATATTAACGCGGACTTGCTTTCCATCAGGCTCGCTCGCACCTATACGCGAGGACTAGCCTTGGATAGAACGTAAGTCTGCATTAATGTCGCGCGTCCATCTGATGGTAAGCAGAAGACTGCCGGGAGGGCTCACCCTCTAAAACATTAACGAGTAATTATAAACTGCCCTTTTATATTGAGCCTTAGTAGTAATAAGTCATTGTATTAAACCTTGATGGGGAGAAGTTAACTTTATGAGTTATGCGGTAAATGTGTCTTTGCAGTGTCATATAATGGATGGTTAGTTATGCTACTAGAACTCTTGATCCTTGTAATTTAAGGCAAGTTTTTGTAGAACACTAAATGTCAACCTAAATTGTTAGACATGGGAAAGCTACTATTACTATCGTTAGATTATGTTTGGATATCAAAATGTCCTGATCATGACTGTTTATATTATAAAGGCAAACGAATTAAGTGTCCTTCACTACATTCGAATTTCTAACTAAACATTTACATAAGCTTTCAATTTTCAAGCCTCGAAGGGCAAAGTAACTTATTTGTTTTTAAAAGGCCTTAGCTTATCGACATATCGATGTCGCCGCATCGGTCTATCAATGTGTTAGTTAGTATTAACAAGCAAAACTTGATATAGCTTTTTATATTCCATTATAATACTGTCATGTCAAATAGCCATATTGTGATTTTAACTGACGCGATTATGAAGCGAAAACAAGATTGGCTGTAAAAGGTACTTAAATAGTTATTGCATCAAAATATCCTAAGAAGGCTAGTACTTAAGCACCTTTAAGTCTTTTTAGATATTGGCCGAAAGTATTAATCGTGTAGCTTGAAGTATGACGAGTTTTTACGCGCTGCCGTAGCCTTAGATGACTCAGGCACAACTGTACTATGCTCCAAAACGGAAAGGCCGTAAGAGACTATGGAATTTCTTTTTCTTTCCTATGGTTTCACGATGTTCTGGTTTAGGACTGTTCGTCGTTGTGGCAAATGACGGCTCGTCTGTACTGACGTATCACGCGATTTTATCGTGCCATCAATGCGATAGAGCGTTGATTTACGCTGGCTTGATATCCATAACGTAATTATTTGGTTCACTGTGGTGTGAATATTTATATGATAATCTAGAGTAGCGATATAAACTAAACTATTTTTTTCTATTCCTGCTTAAAAAATTATATGAGGATGTCAATGTTTCCAATTGAAATATTGGAACAGACGCTTTATTGGATATTTTAACAACCTTTTGGAACATGTTATATTCTGCGAAACTATTTTCACTTGGTCAATGTTTTTTTTTTATTTGACTGGGCTACTAGAATTTGCTTATAATTGAATGTTTGACATTTAAAACAAACATAAAAATAACTATTGCACTGTCGGCTTAACAAATCTAAAACCGCGATTAGACAGGAAAGTTCAAAATTCGATTTAATTATTTTTTGGACTGTAGTCTCGTCTAGAATTGCAGATATTTGATTAGATCCTCATTATTCCCAATTTTCCGCATAGTGCGGATGCGGATCACAGCCTTTGCTTGATTATTTTTATGTGTAATTTGTTTTCTTACCTGTGTTTCTAGTGTTGTCTCCATTTTTTGCGGATTTTCCCATTTTCTTGAGATCAGATTGTGATTGAAATTGAGAACTGGGAACGATTATTTTGTACTACAAATAATCGCAAATTTCAGCCGCTTATCTGCGACGTCACGTGCGTCTTTTCTTTCCGACACCCCCCTTTGTCCCTCCAAGCTGATAACCGGCGGAGCGGCGCGCGCGCAACTTCTCGCCAGTCTTCCCCCAACCGTCGTGCCACGCGGACGTGTTGCTGTTCTTTATATTAGTAACTTAACTAGTGCTGTGATGGTGCAAAAGTGCTGGTGATAGTGAAGTGACGAGATCAAAGTGCTCAGTGCCACGCGTGCGCTTTTGTGCACCTGCCAGATACCGTTGTGTTGCGCATCGGTGCTCCGGTTAATAACTTCGGATCCGCAATGACGGTGTGCTAACCGAGGAAAGCTTTACCTTTATTGGTAAAAAGGAGGATTTCATAGTTTTCAGTGTTAAAACTAGGCTATCGTTTACTGACTTCCCAAACTGGGACGAATTGTGTCTAGCGCAATTGCATTGTCTAAGTTTCGCAGTTTTGGGGACATTATGTTTGTTCCGGAGGCTCTTGTTTCGGTCGATCGGCCACCGAGGAAGGCTTTTTAGCCGGGTGAAACCGCGGCAACTGGACCTTGATATCCGGCGTTGCAACAGTACAATTGAGCTGGTTTGGCGGCTGTTGCCGGTTCAAGTTTCGAACTTACCGCTGTTTGTACATCTCTGTCCAAAGCCTCACGAAATCATTGAACAAATGCATTGGATATGGTATAGCCTGTTGTGGGTTAGGATTTATTACAATGTTTAGTCGAGGTTCTTTCTTTTTTTATGTACAACCTTCGTATTGATGATTTAGGTATAAAGTAGGTGAAAACATTGGGTCCATATTGGCACTTATACAATTTTTTCTTCGAATATTTTTACTAATACCGTTTTTTACTCATAATCATCATTACTCCGAAAATTTTTTCTCATACTTTTTTTCTTACTAAAAATTATACTTCTACCTACAATGTTCATAACGATTTTTATTTCGAAATTTTATCCTCCTAAAGTCGTCAAGTAGATTAATCTATACTCATAAAGTTATTTGAAATAAATTGTTTATTTATAAACATTTTCCCATTAGGTTCACTCTGTTGTGGTATAATTCTTTTATGAATAACATAAACTATGTAGTCATAATGGGCTTTGTGCAGAAACTGTTGTGGCATACTCAACTTTAGCATATTTCTTTGTGGCAGATTTCGAGTTGTTCGAATATTATTCGAGCATAATTTCGATGCTCCTATTTATGATGAGGCATAATCTGGATGTACATAAAAAGTATCGGCATAGTTTGTTTTAGCATAACAGAGAAGGAATAATTACAACCTCTCAATATAATCGAGGTAGTAGTAATATTCTATACGTTACTTACTGTGTTACTGAGCTGAGTACTTTCTAGGTTGCTAAAAAAAAATAACCTCGAAGACTAAGGCGGGAGCAAAGCTCCCGCCTTAGTCTTCTAACCTAACCTATCCGAGTCGGATCTGCCCCGGAAGGTTTTGTTCGCTCGCTTCGCTCGCTCACTGCAGAAATTTTCACCCTCACAGCAAATTCTGCCTGACGAAAAAGGCAAGTTTCGAACTTGTGGCTACATGCCCAAAAAAAAAATGCAAATCTAATTTCTGTCTTATAACACTCGGCGTAATTAATGATATGCCAAGATAGTTTCGGACAAAATAATATTCGAAATATTGTTATTTAAGCCAAGTGATGTTTCTGTCTCATTAAGTTGATGCCGAAATAGATTATACCAAGTCTGTTACCTATGTCCTAAGCGTTTCGGACAAAAAAAGTTTAGAGGGAACCCGTTTAGTACAGTACCTACTCTGCCACATGCCACAACCTGATTTGTGCAGGTAGCTAGTTTACAGTAATAGTACGATTTATATTTAATTAAACAAAAATAATTCATACATAAAACCAGTACAGATAAAAATAAATACCTACCTATAACATTAGAATATATAGCATAAAATAAGTATAGTGAAAAATTATATAAACATAAAAGTTAGTACTAAAAATATGTATGAAAAACAATATTATGAACATAAATAATTCTATGTGATGATAATTATGAACAAAGATTATTCTAAATACCGATCATTATGAAGTTAAATTGTATAAGAAAAATTTTCGGAGTTCCAATAATCTAAGTTGCAATTTTATAAATACTTTGGCGCACCCGAAAACATTACAGCAAAATCGCTTTTTCAATGAGATTGATAGTGAGGCGAGTGTATTATTGTGGTAATTCGAGTTATCTAATCAATTTTATTGTGCTATTTATGTATGAGACTATGATTTTACTGTGTGTAATCAAGTTGTTCATGACTGTTCAACCTTATAGTCTATCGAAGGTCAATATTGTTACTAATATCAGTATCAACTCAGAACCACATGTTTACATACGTGTAATTGATTTATATGTACGCTTTAGGTGTATAACTTGCGGCATACTATTGGAACTAGCATTTTATACTGTCAAGGTTGGAATCAGGTTCACTTGCATTGCCTATTCGGTATTGTTCTCCTTCTGTATAAGTCTGGCCGTCCCGCGTCGTTAACATTCGAATGGGGATTTTGCCTCTGCAGTTTCGATTACCTGTTAGTCGATATCCCCATTTTGTTATTTAAATGTGTTGCTATAAGTTACAAAGCTGTCAAAGCAGATTGATTGTGTTCGTTACTTGTATTTGTTACGTAAGCTGGATTGTGTAAATCAATAATCCTACTGTTTTTTTCTTGTTAACACTTGCCATATCAAGGTATCATATCATTGTCTTTATTCACTTTCACACGACCATCACCATTGTCTAGAAGTGCAGAGCTTTCGATTAACATTTTAATGAGCAGCATAACACCCATATGACTGTAAAAGCGGTGTCATGGCTTTCTATGCTTACGCAATAGGAAAGTGTGGGAGTTAAGCCACGATTTGGTAATACACCTTGTATGATTATAATTATGTCATCAAACCGAGAAAGGTTAATATTTACACACAAATCTTGTTGATCTACTACATTTTCCGTGCAAAAAACATGTCGGTTGAAACTCTGTTTGCGTTTATTATATTTGAACACCCATTTCAAATGAGCTAGGTAATCTTATTGCCAAATACTAGGCTCCTAGCATGTTTATAATGATTTTCTTCCTTTACTCGTTTTCCTTAGATCGACATTGTTACGATTTCTAAATTGCAATGATTTAGTAATGATGCGAAGTATAATTATAATTACAGCACTTTTTTATTGCACTTTAAACGCTTCACGTTCTCTTTACGGCCTTTACCTTGGATTTCAGTTTTTGCTTATTATGCAGACTTATTTTGATATTACATTTTAATGATAACCTTTTTTAGTTGCGAATTGCGATATAAGGTTATATTGTAGTCTTTTACCACATGTGTCTTGCAGTCATTACAACTTAAAAGTTATAATATACTTGTTTATATGTATCGGCTTGCCTAAACGTTCATTAGAATACTTTATTTAGTAGATATATTTTACTTCAAAGAGTGCAACGCTTATACCTTCCAGCGCCATTCAATTCAAATTGTTATTTTTAAGGAATGTCTTGATTATTATTTTTGTATCTTTCCAAACACTTAATACATATCGTGTCAAAAAGGAACTGGCCGTTATCGCCAAGCGTGAAAGAGGCGATAGCTGATAACGATAAGAGCAGGTGACATCACCTGCTGTTGTTAAGTCGTTTGTAATAAAAATGATCATTCCATTCACTTCAGCATTGACTATTAATGTCTGTTGTTTATTTGTTTGCTGTTCCATTGAATTATCAGTTTCAGTTATTTCACTGACAACTACTTATATATTATTTCACGGTATTTGTTTTGGAATATTACTTATTATTATTAGTGCATTTTTCGACTTTTGTTTGTATGTTAATCTCAAAAAGTGGTAGACTAATTAGCGTTATCTTTTTGTGCGTGTCTACCTGACATTAGATTTTGATTGGATGAGAGATGACCAATTATCAAATTGGTATCTGGAATGTGTGCATTTTCACGAATCGTGGGATTGAATATTTATAAATTACCCATATCAAATAATTATCATGTGCACGTTTTAATTTCAGATCAAGATTCCGTTCGAGTTAGTGTGAAATATTATCGGTAGATTTAATTTAGATATCACGATTTGGTAGATAATTGGTAATTAGAACCGAGAAATATTACCATAAACTCTTGACACTTGCTATTTAAAATAAGCATTTTCTATCGATATACGATCAACGTGCACTAATTGCATTAAAATAAATTATGTGTTATTTTTGACACGTTATTGTAGACATTATCGCAGCTGTGTACCCTATTAGGATTAAACATATGTTATGAAATAATTGCCGTCGCTGCACCGGCGTCCTCGTCAGAGGTTGTCGGGCAACCTTAACATGGTCAACCAGCGTTCAATATTTCATTATCTGTGCTGTCGGTACACTCGGCACTCGATCGGTTTGTGTTGACCTTCCCTGAAGACAAACCATGTTTGTAGTTTAAAAAAAACGTATGAATCTACTGCGTTTGGCTGACTACAGTTGTATGAAATAGATCCATTTGTCATATACGAGCCCCGATGCATATGTTCTCGTCCAGTTAGACAGTTTTTCGAGATTATCCCGTTCATCCGGGGGAAAAGGTTTAGAGACAAAACCTTCACTATTCAATAGTAGTACTAAAGTAGTTTCTTTGAGTATAAAATATTTAGACTTAATAAATCAGAATAAAAAAAAAAACTATTTTACGAGAGTTATTTTTAAAATTTTTCCACAATTTTTAATTTTGTAAATAATCAATGAATGTAAAGAACGCCATTAATATTAAAGACGACATGGTACACCTGATGCACTGCGAATTTTGCTTCAAGCTTATAAGCGCGGAATTACGGTGGTGAACGAAAATATAATTTAGACACTGGTTTGTTAAAATCGATTTATTAAACAACAAAAGCGTACTTCAGATTGTTGTGTCTCTTGAAATGTAGTACATTAACCATGACTAACGTTCATACAATTTATCATTAGCATAATGTGATCATTTTTAAAATATTCAAAAATTTGTAAAAATTGTTTCGAACTAGACGAACTCCACTGCATCGGGGCTCGTATTTCAACCTAATGGCCAAATATGAAACGTCAAGACATTATCAAATACAACTATTGTGTCGCCTTGAACTAGCACAAGTTATATGGTATAAACAATTTAAACGGAACTGAGGACAGTGTCTTTATCAAGAGTACAAACAGTAGAAATATATAACAAGAAAATAGTCACATTGAAAACTTTAACCTTTACTGTAGTTAACTTTAAGGGTGTGTCAGACAACTCAGTAACACTAATTATATTCCACTCCCACTTTGGCTTTCGAAATAGGCACCAACAAAGTCAGTCTCAAGCTTTGTGATCAGAGAACTCCAAAAGCAGGGTAATTAGAGGCGCGCCTGGCCGCAGACCGCTTATTACTAGCAAATCTACGTACGTACACGGCGTAATTAGTTTTTGGCCAATTACGTGGCATGCCCGTGTTTTTCGACCACCCCGCATTTGCTCGCGGTTTGTGCATTTCTGGCCAATGGCAAAACAATATAATGCACAATTGTACAGAGAATAAACACAATTTGTATTTTAAAAAGAATCTTATGTAAACTTTGTATATTTATTGTACACAAACCACTGGTAAAAATACACATTGATACAAAAAATTTGACAGGTACAAAGGCGAATTTATCCCTGTATGGGAGCTCTTCCAGTTAACCTTTGTGATGTGTTGATGTGCTTCCGGAAAATATTGTAATTCAACACCAAAGTCTTCATTTATCCTTAATTTTGTTATACTTTCTGCCTGCAATGGTTATATAAATTTATTTTGTGACGCAACAGACTATAGGATCACTATTTCAGATATTGTTGACTACGATATTTGATACATGTTATGAGTCCCGTCACGTGATGAATATGTTTTCAATGTATCCGTTTCAGATAGTAGATTAACTGTCAATATACACTGGCAGGAGTTATCGATGCATGTTTAGGTGATGTTCATATTGCTCATCTTTGCAAACTCTCTGTATCCTTCGAATCCAGTATTAGTTTAATGGTCGTTGATAATTTAGTTATCCATATTAATAATTATGGATACTATATTAATGCCTAATTTGTATGCATCCATTGATTTTATGGAACTTTATAAGTATTTTGTCCATATTCGCCTAGAACCAATAGTGTTGTGTAGTGTTTTCCGAAAAGCCAGTGGTCCTGACGGTATCCCAGCGATTGTACTCAAGAAATGTGCAGCAGAGTTGTCTCCGGTATTGACGCGCCTCTTTAGTCTTTCGTACTCGTCTGGTAGCATTCCGGAAGCTTGGAGAGAGGCTAATGTGCAGCCGGTCCCCAAAAAGGGTGACCGTTCAGACCCATCTAACTACCGCCCCATTGCCGTAACCTCAGTGTTGTGCAAAGTGATGGAGCGGATCATGAACGACCAGTTGATCCGTTACCTAGAGGATCACTCTCTTTTGTATGATCGACAGTATGGCTTTAGGCCGAAAAGATCAACGGGTGATCTTCTAGCGTATGTCACGCACCTCTGGGGGGAGGCAATCGACAAACACGGCGAGGCCCTGGCGATCAGTCTTGACATCGCCAAGGCTTTTGATCGGGTTTGGCACAAAGCTCTTCTCTCCAAGCTCCCTGCGTATGGCCTGCCTGCCCAGCTATGCAAATGGATTGCTGACTTCCTGCATGAGCGCAGAATCCGTGTCCTGGTTGACGGATGTGATTCGCGGTTCATGACAGTGAATGCTGGCGTCCCTCAGGGCTCCGTCTTATCGCCTACCCTCTTTCTTCTGCATATCAATGACTTACTTCCTTTAGGAAACATTCATTGTTATGCAGATGACAGTACGGTCCATGGGCGTTATCTCGGTCGGCCTGGGGCAAGCAGGGCAGAAGTTGGCGACAAACGTGTGGATCTTGTCGTTGAGCTCGATCGGGTTCTGGAACTTATTTGCAAATGGGGTTCCGTTAACCTGGTCGAGTTCAACGCCAAAAAGACTCAAGTGTGCGCTTTCTCCACCAAAACGTCTTCCTTCCACCCAGTTCCAACTCTTCAGAACACTCCTCTTGGTTTACGAGATAGCCTGAATATGCTTGGCATGGATATACGCTGCAATCTAAATCAAAATAAATACATCGAGTCATTAATTACCACGGCATCAAAAAAGCTGGGCATCCTGAATAGGGTGCGTCGGTTCTTTACGCCCGACCAGCTTTGTCTTCTTTATAAGACACAAGTTCGGTCTTGCGTGGAGTACTGCTCTCATCTTTGGGATGGGTCCGCCCAATACCTACTCGATGCTCTCGATAGGATGCAGCGGCGGGCAGTTCGTATTATAGGCGACTCTAAGGTTACCAGGCACCTTGAACCCCTTCAACTACGTAGGGACATTGGTTCTCTGAGTGTTTTTTATCGCCTGTACCATGGTGAGTGTTCTGAAGAGTTATTTTCCCTCATCCCGCCCTCCCCTTTCCGTTATAAAACCACACGTGCCGGTTTGCGGTGTCACTCCTTCACCGTGGAAAATATTCCCACACGTACTAAGAAATTCGGCAATTCCTTCATATGCCGGACTATTAAAAAGTGGAATTCTTTACCGGCACATGTGTTTCCGCATACCTATAAGTTGGGACCCTTTAAACGAAGCGTGAAGAAGCATCTAGCGGGCCAGCAAGGCGGTGGCAACTAACAGGTTACTGTTTGTCTCCTGTTCGTTGCCGCCGCGATTTGGGCTCTACTTTTCACTTACGATCAGGTGAAATGGAGCCACTTTGTTGTGCCAACATAAAAAAAAAAAAAAAAAAAAAAAGTGTATTTTTTTCTTCTGTGAGATCAGATAACATAAACAACTTGGGTCAATATGCTACGTACACACGAGTTGTCTAAGGCCATGATCTGCTCCTCAATCAGCAAAATCCTAGTATGATCTCCATTTCCTTATAATTGCCAAGCGCATAGAGTTCAAAAAACAGTGGTCCAACATCCCGAACACCAGTGTTGGTAGACAAACTGGCACAAAAGCGAATGGTGCCTTTGTTTGTCGCGTGTGCATACACTACGTGGACGGAATGGCTAATGGACGCCGACGTATAATTACTGAAGTTGTGCTAATGCTAACTAATACTGTTATTGATACCTATACCGATATAGATGATGTCTGATTTCTTTCTCCTCCTAATGTTGCAAACAGAAAATGGGAAGATGAAAACTTACGTGAAATAAATGAAACAGGGATTATAGGATGGAAGTAATTCCTACGAGTAGAATGCGGTTTCAAGATGAAAAACTATAGCAATGAGTAATACATATTACATTAATTAAAATAGGTTCACTCACTAGTTGCTCGACATCTCCTGATTTTGGCCATTCAAATGAAACAAATGATGTAAGACTTATAGAGATTATTTTAGTAATTCTTAGAATAGCGTTGAGAGTATATATCATGACGGATAATCTTTGGCATTGGCACCCGTTTGTTGTTTTGACAAAGACAAAAAATGGATAAGTGACGTGTGATGTGAGTCAATGGAAGAAAACCCCAACTTCCTGAGCAAAGGAATGTGAATCACTTTTTATCATTAGGCGGTAAATACGCGCATTTACTTTGATGTAGATAAAGTGCTGCATTTAAAATCGTATTCGAAGATGTTTACCATTCTGTAATTTATTTTTCCTTTTCAATTCACCTGAGTAAATAATTCTGGTGTACGAGTAAACAGCTTGCTGTTTTTAAACCAGCGCTCAGAGCGTTCGATTTTTTTTAATTTAATTATTAATACCAAAAAAGCGTTGATTGTGTTATCAGATTTCATTAATATCACCAAGGTAAATGACCTTATTATTTTGTTATAATACTGTTCACGACGGATTATCAAATGTCGCAAGGTAATGCGTTGGTTATCATGTTATCAACTGAATATACGAAAAGTTAAATGTCTATGAAACGATGAATACATATTTAAATTGAGAAATATACACAATTTACCAAAATCCAAGTCACTGAGAGGTATCGGTACCTATGAAATTGTTGTATAGCGTTACTCACCAATTTCGTAGACTATGTTCGTACAATAGCGAAGGCAAACAAGTGCGCGTTTAACATCTTATCAGATGGTGATAAGAGATAGCCAGGACACGCTATCGATGCACTCTAATACCTAGAATATTGTTCATTGCAAGCTTACAGCACACAATTCGGATAACATAAGGAAAATCTATCGATATTTAAGTTTACACAAGTTTGTTGTTATGGTCGCGCTTCTATTGTTCATCACCGGTGTTTTTATTGCGATTTTGTAGTATGTACATGACGACAAATGATAAATTGCAAAGAATATTCAAATATTCATCTAATAGTACTTTAATAACTAATAAAGCTGTGTTGAGATATTAGGCAGTAACTTTAGTCTCTCCTATATATATTTGATTGTAGTTAACACGCATACCTCAAGAACAACGAAATATACATTCGCGATCCATATGACGACATTCAATGATTATTAATCCTGCAGCGCATCGACTATAATAGTATTAGAATATGATACCCGAACGATGTTTTGACTAGCTTCGGTTATGCCACAAAACGGTAACCGGGACAAAGTGCGGAAGATAAATATTTGTCCCCTGCGCGACTCGCTGTTTCCCTTGCTAGCTCTAGTAAACATGCCTTAGGTTTGTTTAAAAATGGTCCGGACTTGTTAGAGGTTGTTAACTTCACCAACTGTACCCTGCTGTTGGATTTATATACCCATACAGGCCTTTTTTGCTTTCGCGTCTTGAATAATTGCGTCTTTGAATTTCCTTGCTATACACGTAACCTTTAAACAATTCCCAATTAACGTCCAGTGATAAATAATCCGTATCTACCTGTACTTTAACAAGTAGAAATGTTAAAACTATTGTTCCTATTGTTATAAAATGACCTCTCTAATCCTTTACCTGGAGCATTCACTAAGTTACCAGTGTTTGTGATTTCCCTATAGAGATAGTCGGATATAGCCTCACAGAGACAATGGCTCGGTGCCTACGTTTCTCAAGTTTATAGGGAAGGTTTAAAGTTAGGTGATAACTTTTGCTATTACTCTAGGTTGCTTTAAAAGGAGATAGCAAATAAATATGTCTGTTTCAAATGAGTATTCTCTCTTTGATACAACGAAGTCTTTAAAATAAATTACTTTGTTAGTGTGCTTTAAAAAAGGCGACGTAATTGACACTAGCGGGCTAGTGAGATTGATATCGCCCTTTGACAAGGCTTTCAGCTATACCATTTGTAGCAAATTTGAAGCGACAGACACAGTCTATTCAACAATACAATCTGCTATCATCTACATATTTTTTCACATATCGTATTGCCACTGCCGTACGAATAGTTTATTGAATTGTTCTTTTGAAACCTCACATATGCCCCGTGAAATGTACATTTCACCATTGTTCCTCTTTCTCTCTCTTTACGCAACTTCGCATATGCAGTGTGGTGTGAACTTCATTGAATGTAATATATTGTTATGCAGATAATACCTTTGCTCTAATGGAGATTTGAATTTAGAATGTACATTAATGAAATATCAACAACTTAATATAATAACAACATTACCAGACAGTGTAGATTATATATTTACAATCATAAGGATTACCCTTTTGGTGACTGATGCCTATTCCTTGTTCGATCGCTTTTATTTGTAACACAAGAAAACCCGATCATCATTTTGAACGTGCAATCTTACCATATTACATAATAGCTATGATCTGTTTTCAAGCGACCATTAAATAATTCATTGCGTTGAGGTAAACCGTCGTATAAAATCACATTATGCTTTTACTTACTATACGATGTTTTACCGACAGAGAATCAGAAAGATGTCGTCGTTATTTTACTGTAAAGTATAATAGACCATTTTTGTGATGCGACTATAATACCTTTTCTATGTAATGTACTAGATCTTTATGAATAGATAAAGATATGATATCTAAACAATGCAATATAAAAACTTAATTGCTGCGTTTGCGGTCGAGCAAAAATGGTTTAGAGAGTTATTTATGAGTTGACATAGTGTTTTATGTATGAAATTGTTTTATAAAACGAAATTCTTCTGTATAAGTCAACGTAATCGTATTTCTGTTCTAACAGTTAAAGCACCCACTGGTAATACATGCCTTCGCTGGTACCGCCTACAGTTAGCAAATTTAGTGCCTCCGTGGGCGACATGGCACAGTTCGAACGCAACCTGTTTTGATCTAGTAATGCTGGCAGCATTACAGAA
This sequence comes from Thaumatotibia leucotreta, assembly GCA_025490895.1. NCBI lineage: Eukaryota > Metazoa > Arthropoda > Insecta > Lepidoptera > Tortricidae > Thaumatotibia > Thaumatotibia leucotreta. The sequence continues at coordinate 18,638 of JALPQI010011775.1, forward strand.
TGATGCAGTTCTGCCGCAAACAATGTCGTGCGTGCACATTTTAATTGCTATTAGCATTTGTTGACGATGCAAACGAGATTATCTGTGTAAATAACAGCGTGATTATTAAGATACTCATACGGTCATTAGGTTTACTACGTGTTTTACAAGTTTGTATATGCAGTGATAAAATTCCTTGCATATTAGATGACGAAATGTTCTTAATTTGTCATGTTCAAAATGTTTCTCACTTAAAAGAAAAAATGACTAGAACTGATAACGATGATAGAAAGTTTAAACGTAGGTGCAGAATCAGTTTGATTTTCTATAGTTTGATGAGAATTAATCGACTTTGAAAGTAGCATACCGATGTCCAACGCTATCGAGACGTTCCAAATTTCGGCACAATTAATCTGATAGTTGTACCGTTACAGTATACCGTTGCGTTGACCGAGACAGACGGAGCGGCGCGCTTGCGAAAATAATAACACATGGTAACCCAGTTACTGTTGCTTGCTCTCAATAGTAACGCAGCAGTACATGAAATTGGATCAAAGATGAATCAGAAACCACATTGAATAATTCAGGACAACACAATGCTTGTAATTGTGATTCCTAAATATGAATCACGATCAAAAGGGTTCAAATTACATAATCATAAAGAACAAATTCATTGGTCTCCCCAATTATACTCAAGCTCCCAAGTTATACCTGTCCTTTCGTCTTTTAAATAATGTAATTTAATTGTTGAAGAATAAATCCTTTGCTCAAAGACAAATATACAAGTAGCAACCTATAACAGAAGCATTGACGTGTAATGTAAGTACCAACATATTTCATTTTGATTTCTACACAACGTGCAGAACACTTGGTTCTTAAACCGTTGTAATGTCTGTAGTACTACACAACACAATGTTCAATTGTTTATCAGCCCTGCCTTATTGACACAACTTGGGTTCGGCTTTAACCTTGTCTTATCGGTTATCGTTCTTATTTCAGTGCCTTGCAATTTTCTACTATAAGAAACCGATAAGCATTAGTAATTTTAATATTTAGTTCTGTACGGACGACTTTATTATCATGATATTCTAGAACCGTGTCGATTTTCCCAGTAGGAACTGACTGATATAACGGCTGTATTACTTCCATGTTTCATGCGTCTAACACTTACTACAAATACAGATTCTCGTAATTGGATATTCGGGCATACATTTCATTTATGTACGAATAGACGTAAAATTGATTTATATATTATACTGATACAAGAGAAACCAAATTCTTTAAACAAATGCTGGCTGGAACACGTTCACATCTCGGTAGAAGCCGGTTATAGGCTTCTCAGGTCTAGCTTTCTTTTTCACCGGGCAAATACTAGATTTGTCGATTGACGGTTTTTTATGTAGTTCATTAATAAACTAGATGCGAACGCGTTGAAAGTAATCTCAGAACACTTTCATTTAGAAATTAAGAGCGAATGAAAGTTTCCATTGACATTTTCGTGGAATCGAAAATGTTGTAATTGCATTTTTTACATTTACGGCTCCGAGTGCAGAGGCGTCTGATTTGGGCAGAGTTGCTCCGAAATAAATGACGTGAATAAATTCATCTTACATTTATAATGAATTGGTTTCAATTAATACATCAAATGGGAATCAATAGGGTACACAATACACATCGATATGCTGGGGGTACCTCAAGGTTTAATTTTGAGGCCCTTGTTCTTTCTCTACATTGATAATACTGTGTATCAATCTTAGCTATTTGAATTGTTCATCAATACACATCTCAATACGTTGACATCGTAATAGTACTATTAAGATGTACAACCTTTCCATCTAGATGACTAAGGTTGTTGTAAATGGAACCTCAACCCGTCAGTCAATTAAGACAACATACCCAATATAAAGTGTTCGACGGTACGGGTTACATCGTTACACATGGTACATACGTGATGATTCACTGGCTAAAGATTTCGTTACGGCATCTAGTCACTAACCATTTTAATTGCTAACACACGACACTGACTTTGAAATTAACTCTCGTTACGAGGGCGTTCGTACTGATTCGACATATGATGTACATATTTTAAAGAGGACAGGGAACATCGGAATGTAGACATGTGTGAATGTAGTTGAAATGTATCATCAATTTATCATTAGAATCAACTTATTACAACTATTTCAAGAGCCGTGTGATTTTATTAACTTGGCATGCGGGGTGACATTTTCTTTATGCCTCTTATGCTCGTCATCGTCAATACTTTTTTTGCATGCTCTCACACAGTCCATTTCATCAGATTTAATAAATCCATTACAATTACCTTCTGTACATGATTCGCCTATACCAACTTGTGTATAATGTGACAAACAGCTCAATAAAAACACTGCACGATAGTTTAAAATTTCAATAAATGAGAATACAAATAAATTTACTCTAATAAGTATCATTTTCAAGCAAATTGTTTCCTCGGGTATTGATTATGCCCGCCTAAAAGCCATTAACAAAGAAATGATTAATCATTCTCAAAGGTAAGATTAGGAATAATTTAAAACGACGGATATTGCCCTAAAACATCCGATGTTAGAATAATTAATCGTTCCCATTTTCCCTTTTTACTGAGAGTAAAATCCCGAAAATTCAATTCAAATATAGGTCCATTTAATTAAACCAATAGCCAGGCTGAAAAAGAGAGTTTAAACTATAGATTGAATTTTTCCCTCAATCCAAGTTGAAACGGTATTTTCATCAGCGTGGTTCTGACAATACAAAAATTTTGCAATATTGCGTGTCTGTTTCAGTAAAGTTAGGAATTTATTTTCGCCGTAGACTGCGAGCATTTTTTATTATAAATCATTTATACGTTACGTACTTAATCATATTTTTATGTTATTAAATCGGAATGTTTATGACAATTATGACTTCTAGCTGTCTAGGGAAAGTTTCAGACTCGACATTATATACTATCAGAATTTAAAGAACACGCAAAGTTTAAATTTACGTAGCGTAGAAAATTAGAGTACTGGCGTCCTGCACAGAACAATATTTTGATGCGTCTAAACTAAACAATGTGAAACTTTCTCCTCGACGTCCCACATCGCTTACGTCATAATGACTGGTTCCATCCGACAATCTGTTTCTTTCTTTTCTCCAAAACCCGCCTCTTTACGGACAAACTGGTTTTATAGTGCTATACTTTAGCTCTGTTATAGATTAGTGTTTTTTAAAGCGAGAAAGTTACATTGTCCTTATGCGGATTAACAGCATGTATTAGTTACAGACATTCTTAAATTGGAACGGTCTGGGCAGAATTGATTGGATTCACATCACCCTGAACTCGTTCGTCTGTTTCGTAACCAATACCTATACCTTTTTGGTATAAGCCTACGCCAAACTTTAAAGGTAAAAATACATATGCCATACGCAATCTCGTATAACGTCCAAATCACGTTGTTAGATCAGTATTTTTTAAGAACAATAAAGTGAGGGAGCTCTTCAGAATATTGATTAATACTCAGTCAGTGTCAGATGAAGGTTCAAATGCCTTTACTATACAATCTTTCGTATAAAAGAGACCCTTATTTATTCTATAAATGCCTTCATATACCTTTTAATTGCACTCGTTGTGAAAACCCCTCGAGAGCCTTTTATATGATTAGCTAAGGGTGATTTGTGCTGTATCATGAACAATCGTTAACCACGAATTTCAGAAATTATGTGCATATCTTTCGTCTTATTGTAATGGAATAAGGCGCAAAATATAAACATCATGACGTTGACTGAACTTTCACACTCATTGAGGGAATGATGATTTATCAATTATATTAAGTACATGCTCGATTGGAATCAATATCTGGAAATGACGTGCGTATTTTTTCTGTTTAGATAGTGGAAGTTAGCAAATCAATTCACTAATTAAAAACTGGAAGGTTGATTTTTTTTTTCTTCTGATTATTGAATTTTACTGATTTCTGCTGATGTCCCCGAATTTGTAACGGATGCCGTCAATAAAATATAAGTTAAATTTTAATACAATAAACGGTCGTCAGGGAAACTGTATTAGCGGTTGCTGTCTCTGATAAGCTGTACATTATTCCATTAAACCCCGATTTCATTGCCTATTAAAAACCTTTCACAGTTAAACTTTCGAGGTCAACGAAAGGCTATTAAAACTGTACACAATTGAAAGTAACAAAGTTATTATGCGTAATTTTGTCCGTTGGGGCAATTAGGCACCGGGTCAGTCGACAAAACTATTCCACTTCAACCAGTATAAACGCTTTATGAGAACGTTACTGCAGATCTGGAGGTTACTGTTGCTGGTACACTAAAGCGTTCAGCTCAATATGCTTTAGGAATACTCAGCCCTCATTGACAATGCGGGCTAAACACTCGTAATGAGAGGATGCCGAGTTGTATGCTTCCTGTGTTCTCATTCACAAAGCTTTCCGACTGCTAACTAGGTCCCTATTTAATACGAGCTGGTGAAATAAATGTAATTGTCATCAAGCACATTTGCTGGATCGGAAGATAACAATGTTAGTTGTAGTTACTTGACCAATAATAGTGAATTTGGTGAAATGAGAAATTGGTGGTGAACCTCGAGGTAGAATGGGCATTAGCTCAAATTATATTAGCTCACGCTCGAGTACAGAATGTTGAGACAATAGATTACATTCCAGGGATATTTTAACTTGTTGTATCATTATTTAAATGGCTCTACATTTTGCTCTGCAAGTTCTATGAGTAGTAATCTTAAATATGTTTTACGTTCTTGTCAATGAATAGAACTAGAAATATGCCATGCAAAATTGATTACCATCGTCGCTTGTTGAGTCACGTATCTTACGATATCCACAACGAGTAATACAAGTTTATTGTATAGATATGCTACTTGTCCACAGATGATGGATGCGTCAACGTTAAGTAGCAATAGCTTGCTGCAAAGATGTTATCGAAAGCTCAACACATTCATAAGGCTGTATTAAAATCCGGTTTCCACAATTGAATAACTTACACTTTAAAATCGTGCGATTTTTTTATCTAATCGTATCGGCGGTGTCTCCCGAACGGTGGAGCAAGACAGTGTTAGTCGTGTGCTGGGTTAGAGGGGGACGGGTGCGGCTCTCGGTTCGATGCTCGTGAGTCACGCTCGGCGGCGCAAGCGCAGGCTCCACTGGTGGTCTGATTGATGAACGACTGGCGGGTTAGAGCCGTGAAAAGACCATAAAATTAAATACTCCAACTATCTCTGTCACTCTTATCTAGCCTCAATTGGAGTGACAAGTAATTGCAGGATCGATGATTATAATTTACAATGACAACCATTTGGGTTGAATTTGTTGTGTTTCACTCGACAGCAAAGTTTGTTTAACCTACTAGCCTTTTTAAAAAAAAAAAAAAAATTTAAACTGTTTATTTCAATTAAATACTTAAAAACTAGTAACATGCTTTGACCTAGTCTAATCTGCTTATGTGCAGATTGTTACTAGGCGTCTTATAAACATTAATTATTTACTTAAGTTAAATTGTGGCTTTATTTATACTTGTATATACATTATGGTTTATAAGTAAAAGTAAAAAGCACTTAATATTCTTTTTACCTTTTACTCATGTGACCTTGTATTTTTCAAAAATATATTTATTTAGTGTTGACTTACTACTACATACATTGCCATTTAGGCCTCTTATCACATGCTCAGGCATATCATTCAGGATACTAGGCAGGTAGCTGCTTGACCATACTCTTTTCCCATAATAATTGTTGTTTTTGGGTATGTTAAAATGTTTTTTATTTGCCAGACCTCTAAGGTGTATTGGTCTCTCATACCTATCGAGACTGCCCAATTTATGTTTATACTCTAGAATTACAGCTACCTTGGCTTTATCATATACATTCATTATTCTACAGTGGTGGAATAGCTTATTATAATTCTCCTTATATTTATATTTAATTTTAAGTGGTACAATGGATTTCAGTATCCTTAATTGCAAGGTGTAAATTTGTTGTAAATGGGTTTTATGGGTTCTTCCATAGCTTGATATTCCATAGTTTATTACTGAGTCAGCCATGGCCATGTATATAAGGCGGAGTGTATTGTAAGGCATTTTACTTTTTAATATTGTTAGGTTACTTAGTATAGCTCTTAATTTCTTACATACATGGTCTATGTGCGAACTCCAGTTGAGTTTATTATCTATTATTAGTCCAAGGTATGTATGCTGTTTTACTACATCTAGGGGCTTACAGTCGCAGCCCGGGTCTGACCCATGCATGCAGTGGTGTGAGTGTGCTATGATTTTAGGTACTACGGTGTTTTTAATGTAGGGTGACTTTATGTGCATTACTTTGGTTTTTTGGTAGTTAATGGTTAGACCTGTATCATGAGACCACTTGCATAATGTGTCAAACTCACGCTGCAACCTGCATTCTGCCTCTTTTATGTTAGTATCAGCAGTAATTATACATGTGTCATCAGCAAACTGGTACACAGAAGCCTCCCTGAATATATTGCACATATCATTGACATTTAGAAACCTCCCAAGATCCAAGATGGAGTTTGGAATCTTGTGATTGTTCGGGTCTCAATTACGACGGGTAAACAGCTTTTCTAGCTACTAATAATTTCTTAATGTTGACTACTACTACGTGCCTAACTTGCACCAAAGACTTGACGGAAGCATCGACCGCGCGCCGGGTCGCGTAACGTCCGTGATGGATTACTCAGTGCACAATGTTCCGACGAACAGATACCATAACATTTGAACCAATATTCTCCCCTGCAAGCGGGACATTTGAACCAATGTTGGTCGTTTTGATCAAATTGACCGTGATGTGAAATTGGGCTTGCGATGACGATGAGTCATGTTTCTGCTGCCCAAAGCGGTATTCCACTTTTTTTGACTGTCAATGTCGTGACATCGCTAAAATTGTGTATTGTTGTATCATCTCGTAGATAAATACTCATTTATTTATGCACAACGTTTGAAATGTATTACATTTTGAACACCTTACTTACAAAAACTTGGCATTTCCTTATACTATGTCATAGGTTTTTTTATACTGGTCACTACAGCAACTATTGTAAGGTTTGGCCATTATTTCATAGCTATTTAAACGGCCTTTTCAACTTTAACTACCTACATAGTTAAATGGAAAGCTGAATTCAGCCTTCTTTAAAACCTTAGTTCAATAAAAATACCAGCTTCAGCGTTTTAGTCTTTTTCTCAAAAGGAGACAGGAACAGGTTTGCGAAGGCCCCGGCGGCAAAAAATAACAAAATGGCCGCTCAAAATGCTCCTTTAAACGCTTGTTAATTTGCGTAGGCTTAATATTACAACATTAATCTTTGGCTATGCCTCAAAAGGAATTGATCGTTGTATAATAGGCACTCATGTAATACACGGCATTTACGCTTGGATAACGTTTGTAAAAAGTTATATGCTCTATTAGCTTGATGGCGATTGAATCTTCAAAAGTGCTTCAGCCTCACATGACTCAGTGAGCAACTTTGTTTGGATGTGTAGGATTTTACAAGGCATGCTTTTCGATATGAACATGTGTTCATTGCCTTTAAATGGTAGGCGAATACAAGCGTTAATTTTCATGCAAATAATAGAATACTTGCTGTTCTTCTGCTGACTACGACTTTGTATGTGTAGAATTTCCAGGAAACTATGCAATTTTCCGGAAATGAAAATTCGGTTCTGTACAGGGTTACTTGAAATATCTCCAAACCAAATTTAATGAATATCATGAATAGGCGTGCAGACGCTAACAGACATACGTTGCTTTCGCATCTGTGATATTATTAGAGATATGTAGTAAACCTTACGTTTTCAAAAATCATATTCTTTATCAACCCGCAATACCAGAATTTATTTTATTTGGCAGCTCATGAGGCGGAAATACTTTTGACGTTTTTCAATTTCAAATTCTAATACATTTGCCTGAGCTCTGTAATTTATATGATATATACATACCTTGTACTACCACCGCTTATAAGATTCGATAATTTAGGGAACCTAGTTCGGATGTCTGAATGCCTAACACAAGTACACAACGTTCTGCCGTTTAAGACTAGATAACCAGATTGCAAGCAGACACCTCTATAGCGGAAACTTGCGGTTCTCACTGTCTGCATGCAATTAAAGCCCGTAACGCCTACGATATACATTCGATATTGCTATATGTTCAAACTGCGGTAGAGGGTTAGCGATACAGTTATTCCAACCTCTGTAACGTGAGATAGTCGTGTATAGTTGTATACCCTTTCGGAACGCTCTGTTAGTATGAATAATTCAATTGTTGATATTCTACATCCAGATATGACTCTACTTATTTACTGCTAGATGTTTTTTTGCCGCGTGGTAACGGTAGTAAGAATACATTTGTCACCACCTCAATCGTAAGAGTCGGTTAAAGAATCGAAGACTCAATAATCATTTCTCGAAGAATGATGATGGACAATACTGGCAGTAGCATCATCTTAGTGGACACACTACTGAGATCGCAACCCGCTTGCCAAAGCATGGTTGATAGGAGTGGACTATCATTAGTGGACTATTAGTGGTGAGATAGGCTAATGATGTGCGTTTATGTGATTGATTGTTTTTTTGTCATATTACATATGAATTAAAAGAAGCTACGACCGGCTCGTAAAGAAAAATCTTCCCGAGAAGCAAATACAACCCAAATATTCAATAAAAATATCTAGGAAAATTGTATTCGCTAAAAATTCTCAGTGCTGCCCAATTCATATGAAAATGTACTCCGGTGCAATTTCCGTTGATGCAGAATCTGCCGTATAAATAGCTCGTGATTGAATGAGCTGCCTATTTATATCCCACCAAGTTTATTAATAAATGTTTGCACTTGCTATTTTGGTCGAATGCGGTTCTGCGGATTGATCTAATGCAAACAGATTTCGTAGAAATCGATAAAATATATCGATCTGTTTTAAATGAACGTAAGCGTTGGTAAAACATTTATTCAGATAATAATACACAATTGTGGACTATACGAAGGTTATACAGATAGAGGTCATTCTTATTACCTACTTATTGAACAAAAAATACAACTACAGTTACCTATTGCCTCCAACAGCGAGATGAATTGGTTTTGTTTATTATTTTTATAATAAATAATCGTATAGTAGATACTCAGATTATGATTCACGAAAAATACAAAAATATATGCAACGTAAAAACTAAGGCCAAGCCAACCATTCTGAAACCACAGTAACCTTCACACAACTTAACGACTTCTGATATACTTACCTTATTTATAAAAACAACAATACATATGTTTGCTGGGTGCAATTTTAAACGTATTATAGTTTAATGTCCCATTTGTCCGTACGGCACGAATCTGTGCGACTCGCAGAGCTCGTGAGATGAGTCATGCACGTTTCACCTACCATCTGTTGCAAGTTGCAACCTCGACTGCTACAAGGCAATAGTATTTACTCTTTCAACACACCTTTTATTTATACCATACACGCCAGATTTTAATTATCCGCGATTAAGTACCTCGCCCGACGATAAACTTATCTCTAGATACTGTATCTACGCTCTTATAGCGCATATACGCTCTTATTCATGGACGTATTGTATCATCGTTTCGCTGAAATCGTTTTGTGTCTCGCTTATTGTTTTATGTTTATTCAAGTGCATTGGTGTCGGTTTGTGCTTCTCTTTCAGATACAGGTGTGTCAGCGGCGACAGCTTTATTTGTGCTACATTATGTTTTGGGATGGTGAACGGTTTTGAATCGTTCAAATAACACAGTCGTTTTATCTCTTTCTTTGCAGATGGGCTGGTAGCTGCTCTCTCGTTCCTGCATTTGCCGATGCAGACGTGTTCGGAGTTTCGATGAAATGCCATCAGTCTATAATTTCTTTAATGATTGGCATTCCTTGAAGTTTTAATAACGTGCTTCGAATGCTTTGTCAATTTGCCGATTATCTCTTCAACGGAATCAGTCATTGTCGCTAATTAGCTACCGATTGTGAAGGTTGCGGCTGAAAGGCGGAAGCACTCTGATTAATATCTCGTCAGTCCAATCCTGTGGTTTCAAAACGAAATAGACACGTTTCGAACTTTTTACTTCTCAGGTTACGATCGGTTTACAATTACCCTTAGCTTAGCTCTGTCGCAATAAGGTTTCGTTTATAGCTCTAATTCGTCTTGTGATGTGACTTTAATTTGGTCGGCGGCACTTGTTTTCCCGAAGTCTATTCTTATCGTATTACGAATCGTTACGCCCGTCAGAATGATTTCACTTTTTGTGAAGCATTCTACCGATTTCTTTTTATTAGATTTTATTACGCATGGCCAGTGTCATTCGATTTGATTTTATCTCGGAACTAACCCTCTATCAATACCGAGTCGAGACCATGGTGCAATCGATTTTATCGTCGCCACTACAGCTAATAGGAGCTGGTGCGTCAATCACTGAATTTTAGATGTGAAGTGACTACGTGACGTCAAACGAGGAATAGGCGAAAACGATCGATGGAGGGTTCTTTATCAAGCTCTTCGTTATTCATATTAGAAGATTGGTTTGTTAATATTAATGATATAGGTCGCTACTATCTCTCACGTTTGTATGTGTAACTAGAAGTGTTATCACCTCACTGATAATCGCTCAGTGTTGTTATAACATGGCCCGCTGTCTCACGTTAAACCACTTTTCAGATTACGAGAATGAATTGCCATTAGTGATAAAAACTGTGATAATACCACATAAATGCGAACTGCAGCCTTAAATTACTAGTGAAATGATCTCAAACTAAAATGGAGCGTAAATTAACACGCGAGGACTTTATGAGGAAGAGTTTTCGCGCTCCCCGGACGTCACCGGCGCCCGAGAACCATGAGCCGGCCGTCAACGGAGCCCCACCGCCGTCGCCGGTGTCGCTGTCCATGCTGGAGCGCACCGCCCAGCCTCCACGGACCCAGTATGAGATAACCTCGTCGGGCATAGCTCCTAAACGCTTAGAATTCAACAGAGCTCACCCTATACATCTGAAATCATTCCAAGCTCCCGAACCTCCCGATGAAACTAACACCCCGCCTTCCGATGATGTGCTACGCACGTTGGAAAGGCAAATAGGTGAAATGGAGCGCGGATTAGAAAGGGCCCAGAACGGAACAGTAGCCGTCGATGAAAGAGTGCGCTACGCGGAACACGAGAACCTTCTCCGAACTGGTGTTTCTTCCGTCGGTGGAGGAGGTTATCTCGCTGCCGATTCCGACACAGAGCACGACGTCGTGCCCTTCAACAGGAATGAAACTACCCGGAGCAGTACGGGAGCTACGGCTCCGACCGTACGCCCGGCCCCCAGGCTGGCCCGAACCCATTCCGACACCCAGCAGCATCAAGTAGCTGCCACCGCACGTCTCATGCGGAAACTAGCCGACGGCGGCGCCAAGGAAGAAAAAACTAGGGTCATCTCCCGCAAAGCGATCCAGGCTCGTATGGAGAAGGTCAAAAACTCCGTGGTCGGGACCAAACACGAGCATAGAGTCCTGGCCGAACACAGAGCTGAGCCTCCGTCGCCAAGAACCCCAACCTCGCCTGTGTCGCCACGCTCATCCATTCAGGTAATAAACGTGCCCGTCTCGTGAACGTCTCCATGTTTGACTCATTATATAATCGTAACAAATCCGTGAAAACTTGTTCTCGTTTTATGACTTAACCGTGTAACGTACGCCATTGTCAAGTTCGTATTTCAGTGGCGCGTGGGTCAACGACCCTCAAGGACGCGGGATGCTGTCCCTCTTGCTCGCGATTACAAATTTCTCGAGAATGTCGTTTTGTTGCGAGTGGTTAGAAATCATCGATTACGACCTCGAGCTATGTTCTATATTTAGGCATAATACAGTTAGATCAATTTATACCAATGTTGTTGAAATTAGCGAAATGCCGTGAAAATGTAGGTACATTTATAAAGCAGATCGTAATACTTACAAATGACTTATATTATGACAGTTATATAAATTCTAACCACCTCTTTGCTCTAATAATTATCACATGAAGACGTAAAATGAGCCATATTAGTCGAGTTATCAAAAAACAGGTATACGCTTACTACAGGTATACCGAACATAGCGTCATGACTGTGTATTAAAGACGCGGTATAAGTAATAAGGCTATAAAGAAAGCCGTACGATTTATTGCCCTTTAATCTCACTGCACAGACGGCCGTCTTCCGCTCAATCCATTTCAGATGTACGTATTTATCTTCAAGGTGGTCCGTAATTATACTTATATTATTGTCTTTTTATACGCATGATATTTTATTTTTGTTTGTTCAAAAATATCAGCGTTAATGCGTATAATATAACGTTGCATAGGTGCATAGACAGATTTAGACAGAGAGATTTAGACAGCCTCCGTAGCCTAGTTGGTAGTGACCCTGCCTACGAAGCTGGAGGTTCCGGGTTCGAATCCCGGCGAGGGCATTCTTTGTGTATTTATTTATCACAAATGTTTGTTCCTTGGTCATGGCTGTCTTATGTATTTAAGTATCTATATGTATCTATCTATTATATATATCGTCGCCTGGTACCCACATCACAAGCCTTAATTGAGCTTACCGTGGGACTAGGTCGATTTGTGTAAGATGTCCCAAGATATTTATTATTTATTATTTATTATAGAGTGCATGGGGTTAGTGTAGTCAAAGACTTAAAAAGTTTTAGCCATAAAAAGCGTTTTGTTTATCGACTATCTTTTGGGAACCGTGAATTTTCAGGATAAAAAAGCTTTTGTCAGTCGCTGGCCTGTAAACTAATCTCTATGCAAATTTTCATGACAACCCGTTGGGTTTTAGAGGATGTACTGCACAAGTTACGAAACTACTTTTTTACGCGTCAAATTTGGAAACCACCTTGTCTGTGATTATACTTTTTTATAATACTGCCCTATGGGAAGTGAGGTCATGACCAAAGATGAATCTCGCTCGTTGTTTTGAGATCTCGATTGCTTTGTTTGTTTTTAACATTTTACAAATTTTACGGTTATCAACTATTCAAATTATATGTCTTCATAAAACAATATAGGTCTCGTATAACACATACGGCATGGGCGTGTTACATATACAGTAAATTTAAAAACTAAGTCAAGGTTTTTCCCTTCAGTAATTACCTAAGCTATTTAACTGATTAATGGCATTATAGTTGAAATGCTTTAGGGACATTTTAACATTCGAATTTAAACCTTCATGAGTCTAAATAGTCCAATTAATATTATATGTTTAATCATCATGCGCAAAATTATTCCGAGAGCCAAAGCTTCTATATTTTTACATTATAAATAGGTATGTTTAGAGTAGCTGATTAATTATATTAATCATCATTACGACATAAATGGTCATCCGTTTTACTGGTCTTGCTTGACTAACATATGGGTGGACGATTCGTCATATTATTATTTAGATTAGATACATTTTTACTTCGCAGTTTATGACGTTGTTAGACATCAGTCCATAGATCGGTGTACTCATTGCCAAAAATGCAACTGTAAATCTAGTTATAATTAATATACTTTTTTAATCATTGTTCTAATAATCCCACAAATAAAAAATGTAAGGTTGTATTTTTATTTTGGCATTTTAGTGATCTATGGATATCGCGTAAAATTGTAACTATATGTGATTCATGTGTGTATGTACTTGTACTAATAATCTCTTTTACATTCGCAGGTAAGCTACAATCGAGTTTTCAAATATACAGGCACAGAAAGACAGGTATGTTAAGTCTAGTATTACATCAATAAAGAAAAACTGAATGTCAAGGCTGCATTCTTTTACCGAACTCGCAACATCTTCGGAATCACAATTGGCTGTTTATACTTTATACACGTACATGTCGTTAGGGAAATCTTGCCGGGTATAAGGCTTTGCGTTGTTTTTTGTACCTGGATTCCTTGATAGCTATCTACCAGGTATATCGTCGTTTGAATTTTTTTTTCTAGATTTACGTTTAATATTAACTTTATAATATTAACTTATCAATAGTCAATAATAGTAGATAACACAGATAATAATAGTAAGGTGGTAGATCCACTTAATGAAACGTAGATGTTCGTGAACGTGAATGGTAAGGTTTCAGAGGGTTTTTGACATAGTTCTATTCTATAGGCTTCGGTATCATATTTCTTATCATTATGCGTACCGTTATCCCTATGGTATTGGTACCTACTTAGTATAAAAAAATATGTATTCTACATATAATTTCAGATGTCATGCATATTGCCTTTTTTACGGAAATATCCAAAGTAATATTCCTGTCAATGGGATTATTTACGAGATCTACCAGCTACCACGGTCTACAAATGCGATTCCGTAGAACTAACCAACCATAGTCCAAAAGCTCCCGACTGTGGTCCAAAACTAAGCCAAATGTCTTCGATTTAGTTTAATTATTATATGTATTATTGACGCAGTTGTTACACAAAGTCACCTCATTAATGATTAAAAAAAAACTTAGATAAAACCAAAATGAAAGATTTCCATTGATGCCTAATTACGAGTCGAACTTGTGGACCATAGTTGTAGTACTGGACTAGTATAGTTGTATGGTTTTACGGTTCAGTTTAGAATTTTATCTGAATCGCTGTGTCAGCTTCATATTTTCATAGAATAACTGTCAATAAGTAACTGATAAGTCGAACATAAACTAAATCGCAATTAAGAGATCATGGTAGCCCCCTGTACATTTTATTAATTTTAAGGCTCATTTCACATGAATAATACACGACACTGAAATTTCTGAGATACATGATGAGTTGCAAAACCGTACGATTAACATAAAAAAAAAACAAAATTCTTTATTACTTAATAACCAGTACAAAATTTCATAGTTGCCGGTGTCTTTTTTAAAGTTATTTACAAAACGACCTATGCCAGGACCGCTCTTCCGTAACTACAATTCAAATGCTTTTAATTAGAGAACTAATTTAATTATTAGTATGTAATTGGTAGCAATAACTAATTAGCATAAATCGTGTTTAATGAGACTGTATAATCGCAATCATTTGTCTCATTGAAGAGGGAATCAAGTCGGATAAATGTTTGACGCGACCTTTATAATCTTATTATAATCCGTAATAAATTCCAAATACTAATTCGTGTAAGTCCCTTAAGGACTCATTAGTAAACCCAGAGGCTCTTAATCACATCTCTTTATATGGCTATTATAGCTCTTAAAAGTGACTTAAATTGATGACATAAAACTGTCATTATAATACCCCTAGCTCTTTTTAGGAAAACGAGTAAGACCTTGACATTTCTGAAGTTATCGTGACAGCTTCACGATAAGATTAGGCGAATTTCTTTAAAGAATACCATTCACCATTATGTCATCAAAATTATCTCGAGAAAATATTGTTTTAGTGATGAACAAGTAGTTATTTCTGCGAGATTGCTTTTTATATGAGGGACCTAAGAACATTAGGTATTTCATAACTTCTTTGTCGCTTAATTACGAGTAAATTGGATTAATGGAGACAGCAGCACCATTTTTTATTTTTTCGGTGTTTCTATGCGATTTTTTTACGCATTTTTAGTGTTGATTACCATCACCACTTTATTTTCCGTCTTATAAAAGCAAACGAGACTATTATGACAGAATAACAGACAAACATGCGTTTGCTACAAGATAACCGAAAATGACTCCACGCAGTTCGTCAATAATTTGGGAATGGTAATGAATTGATTTGTGCGACGGTATAATCGCATAGAACTACCCTTTTGGTGTTCGCGGTGGATTCTGGGTTGCTATTACAGTACGCACGTATTCATAAAAGTCTCCTAACTTAGCATGCTATTAAGTATAATTTGTCTCTTTCAATATTTTCAATATTTCTATAAAACAACAAACAATACTTTTCGGCTTGCTAGGTTAATAGGAGACGTTTATGAATAAGTAAGTTTATCTGGCATTTCTAGACGGCAATGACCATTGTCTCTTATATTAACGAAAGTCGCATTCACTTTCATGAAATTGTAGGTAGGTAACTGGGACCACAACAATGTCCCATCCGAAATTTGATTTTGACAGCTACTATCGAATCGAAACTATCGAATTTGTTTTATTAAACATTTTTGAGTTAGGGTAAATTGCTAGTAACTGGCCACTCTCCAGTAACTGGACACCTGTGCTCATAATTAGAATTAATTTTGGAAGAGGAGATTGATTGACATTGACATGAGGACATGACACATCGTTTTAAAATGAATTCTAACTATAAGCACATAGAGTTAATTTTTATATAAGGTGTCGAGTTACTGGAGAGTGGCCAGTTACTAGCAATTTACCCTATGTTTTTTAAGTAGTAAGACTACTATGTATGTATATAAACTTAAATATTAGATGTCATATACCAAAGAAAAAATACCGAGTCAATATGCGCGACATGTTTAAATTCAACATGACAATCATGACATCTTCAGAAGTAGCAGACGAATGGCGCTACTTAAGAGGGCTTAAAGGTAAATATTCGTTGTATGCTCCTAAATCAGTAGGTATTGTTGTCGTGTTCGATTAATAACCTAATAAGGCTTCAGGCAACCGAGGATGCTACGTTATACCGAAGCAACCGAAGTTGTTTATTATCACACCCAAACACATGAGAGAGTTCCGAGCTATGAAACTCAATTTACCAGAATTTATATACTGAAATACGATCCAATGTTGCTCGATTCACATTCATAGGGCAGGTTTACGTGGAATTAATGTTTTCATCTACCCCGTCTTGTTTGCATTTGTATTTAATGAAAACACGAACCGTCTGTAGGGGTAAGTTCACCTTGACCCTGCCCCGTTTTCCCCCACAATGCTTCGTCGGGTGTAATCTTAATTTTACTGACGAGATTGATGCAGTGACGGAAATAGACTTAAATGTGCGTCAGAGTTACGTTACTGCGAATCGATGGCAAATTCGGAATGGCAATTTTAGAATTGCTTCAAGTCTTATCAGAAGTATACGTCATACGCGTGCGTGTTTATAATTCATTGCATAACCGCTTTAGGTATGTTTTAGTTACATTTATGTATGTATATATCCTTATAAGAATCGTATGCTTGTTTGTAGGTCTTGTGATCGGCATCGACTCGACTATTAGATATCGTACCTATAATACTCGACAAAGTGTACAATTCCAAGATCATAAATCGTCATACAATTTTCGT
>JALPQI010011776.1:0-35239 GCA_025490895.1 Thaumatotibia leucotreta
CTAGCAGTCGAAAAAAAATCGACTTTTGTTATTGTCAGAAATATTTATTTATAAATTTTAAATAAAGTGCTAAATTAGTTATTTCGTTTGCCAGCGGGGAGGCCTTTGTTCAGCAGTGGACATCTTACGGCTGGGATGATGATGATTTTTAATGCCTTGCTACATTTTTGACAACCCTATGCAGATGTAAAGATATCTTTTGTTTAAGAAACACAAAAAGGAACATAAGGTTTAGTACTAGGGTGTTCGGGAAGAAAATCACTTGTTTATATTTCGACTTGTCATCTTTTGAAATTAAAATGCCAATGTAAACATTTTTATGGCTTTTGGCTCTTACACCGTTGGACAGGGTATAACTAATTTCCTTTTTGCACGAGTCTCGTACGACGTTTTTTTAGTACAGATGGCCATCCGAAGTTTTGGACCTCACGTAAAATTACTCACTTCTCGCACTAGAGCCTAAAAAAGGCACCATCTGTACTAAAAAGTATATATTGAGCTTGCCGTGGGACTTAGAAGACTATTCCAAAATAAAAGGAGACTGCCGTATTCTATACAAAATATTATCTGTGCCTGAACTTGACTCGGGCTTGCCAGTGGCAATATAGGTACGTGGTTTCTTTGAGTCCTGAGGCAGTTTTCTTCTTTTACTAGCAGTTAACTTGTAAAGAGAAATAAAGAGTAGAACAAGTTTAACATGGCTTTCGAGAACTGTGTACAGATAGCAGTCGAAGTTGTACATTGATTGTAGATGATAGACTAGCAAATCAACTAGTCAATAGAAAAAGGCAGCATTTAAAAATGTGGTGCGATTTGTTGACCGCATAAAAACACTATTTTCATCTCTTTATTGGGTAAAGGATTTGCAATCAAAACATGGGAACCGCCTAATGGGAAGTGGTTTCTGTAGACTGTCCATCGTGATTCAGCGTGGAAACGCTGCGAGCGTGATGGACACCTTTGCGTCGGGAACCAATCGGAGTGGTTAAAATCAATAGCTTCTTTTAAGGGTTTTTTTTTGTTTAATTCTATTAACATGACAGGTATTTTAAAATTACTTTTACTAATTATTTTTTTAAGATTTAGTTTATAGTCAGTATTATTCATAAATAGTATTTGTTTTCGATTATCGAATATAGATGTTTCAAACTGCAATGGTATAATCTTTAAAACTAATAGGACTTGCTGTGAAAATTCGATCGTATTTAACAAGCAGTGATAGCATACAATATTTACTGAGATTAAATACCAAATTA
Organism: Thaumatotibia leucotreta; assembly: GCA_025490895.1. Taxonomy (NCBI): domain Eukaryota; kingdom Metazoa; phylum Arthropoda; class Insecta; order Lepidoptera; family Tortricidae; genus Thaumatotibia; species Thaumatotibia leucotreta. The sequence goes on from JALPQI010011776.1 coordinate 1,257, forward strand.
CGTTAAACTATCTAATGCGAAACAAAAATATATAAAATACCACAACATTGAACCAAACTTTTTACAACATTATTACTACAACTTTCCTCTTGCATAAAGCCGTCCTAATTTGGCAATAACGCATTTTACACCTCAAAGGTGCGCTTGCGATTATTTACAAATGACTTCCTTTTTATTTAAGCAAGTCCAGTATTTCTTGATCCCTATTTTTTCAACCATAAAAATAGGGATTTTGCTGGTGGTAGGACCTCGGGCAAGGTCCGCCCGGATAGCTACCACCTTCTTACCCGTTAACCTGCTGCTAAATAGCAGTGTTCGCACTGCTGTCTTTCGGTTTGGAGGTAAAATAGCCGGTTTAATTACTGGCATAGATAGAGGCAATCCAAGTCCTCAGGGTAGGCAGCGCATAGGAGATTTTTTGATCACTATGTCCATGGACCTCAGATCCTGCTTTCCATCAGGTGGGCTAAGACCTCAGTTGTCTACCTTCGTCACGTCGAAGCTTCCGTTTCAGCTTATGAAAATCGCATAGTTTCGTTGTATTAATGGGTTGGAGAAAAAGTTTATAGCATAACAGGTAGGCCACGAACTTCATACTCTATATCTGTTACTCCAATGTTATCATCATTGGTATGATAGAGACAGCTGTTGACAATTGACTTAAAAAACTTGATGATATTTGATTCCAGTTAATTTAAGTTTTTTAATACAGCTTGTGAACTGAAAATCTCTTCGTAGGTTATCAGAAGTTAAACTTAAATTAGACAAGCAAACGGGAAGCTTTGTGAATTTCTACCGTGATTAAAACTACCAACTCCCTTCAAAGGCCTATTTGCCGAGTTAGCGCCATATTTTGTGCAAAAACGTGGCGATAAATTTCCGTGTTAGGAAGTGGTGCACTGGTAGATAAAAAATATTGAGCTACAAAATTCTTATGTTGTATAGGTTTAGGTAATTTTACAGTCAAGCAGAATGAGGGGCAAGGCATCTCATCTATGTGGAATCGTGTGATTTACCGTATTGGATGAAGAATCCATTTTGAAGCCATTGCATGTTATACAAGTAAATAATCAAGACCGGCGGGTACACAGATTTGGATATTCAGTAGATGAAGTAAATAGCACCATATGTATGGGAACCAAGCGTGCCGACTTTTAAGCTGTCACTGAGACGTTACGGTCGGCATTTAGTGATGGGAAAACTTAAACAATTCAAAGACACCAATGCCCCTCCGCCCCGCAACAATGCAGCCGTCTCTCTCGTACACATAGATTTTATATCTGTGGGCTCGCTCGCTCACTATTATATTTATTGTAGAACGAACAAAACTAGTCGCTAAATTTGACGGACGAATGAGAAATGGGCTGTACTACGGAGTCGAAGCGATACGCGAGAGTATCGCTAGTCTTATATTCATCATCTCTTTAACACACATTGTCGATCAACCGCTTAAAGCAAACGCAGCAATGCATGATCGCAGTAATGTGTCCACTATGATGACTTTTATCAAATAATGGTCAGTGACACTTCAATCCCTTAGTCGACTCTTACGACACCCGCAGGAGTTGAGGAGGCGACAAATGTATTCTTATTGCCGTCACCACACGGCTGAAATCATAAATATAAAACTATGCATTTTCTTTTAATACATCAGCCACTAAATGTATTAGTCCTAACGGGATTCAAAATAATTATGTGAAAAAATATATTTAAAGCCACGTTTGCCTAGCTTCGCTTCTCCGCTACTGTTGCACCGGCATCAGCCGTTATAAAAACGATCGTAAATTACCGTTGTTTACCGTTATTTACCGTTTCCGTAATATCATCGACGGAATGAGGCCCCGACGGTAAATTTTCAGATTAATCTACGGCTTAGGCCAAAAAAGGTTCGTGGAATGGGAAATTTATTACTAGTGAATCTATCGACGTTAAGTTTAGAAAACAGAACTTCGTTTCTGATAAAATATAGCAAATTAGTTTTTTTGTGGATAGGGAAAATCAAAAACTGTGCTTCTGAAACTACAGTTATTTTCTGCTCTTCATGTCTGAAGTAAAAGGTATTTGTCTTGTATCATTTCAGAAAACTGTATCTCGAATAGCATGCCACAGTATTTGACTATAAATTGTTAACCTTTTGTTTTGTTCGTCAGTCTCTGTAGCCTCAACATAACTTTTTTAGCACAGGTGGTGTGTTTTTTAGGCTCTAGTGCGAGAAGTGTGTCATTTTACGTCAGGTCTAAAACTTCGGAGGGCCATCTGTACTAAAAAACGTCGTACGAGACACGTGCAAAAACGAAATTCGTAACTCGAGTCGATTTAAAACACACCCTGTCGGTCGTGTTTTAAAACATCGCCACTCGTTTCGAATTTCATGTTTTTTGCACTTGTGTTGTAGTGTAGGTACTATTTTAGTACAGATGGTGCCTTTTTTAGGCTCTAGTGCGAGAAGTGTGTCATTTTACGTCATGTTCAAAATTTCGAAGGGCCATCTGCCATGTGAATTGCAATTATTGAGCACTTGAGGTTTCGGCACTGTTTCAAAGGCCATCTTTTTGGAGTAACTGACAAACTGCTAGTTTTAGTTGCACACTCCGGAGCTCGAAGCCTACGAAGCTCAGACCACAGATCCGGGTTAAAATCCCAACGAAGGCATTTATTTATGTGTTTATCACGAATGTCTGTTCCTCGGTCATGGTTGTTTTCTATGTAGATAGCCTCCTGAGACCCAGTGACATTCGCTTAGTTTTTGAATTTAGAACTTTCTCTTCATTAATAAAAGTTCAAATTTTTTTTTGGAAATTGTACAAAATTTTGTACACGAGGACTTAGGAGGTTTAGTATCTATATACCCACAACACAAGCCTTACTTGAATTTAGGTCGATTTTTTAAAGATTGTCCCATGATTCTTAAATACGGATCTTGCGCATTACTTGAACCAGACTATAAATAACATAAGCCGTACTTCCTTGCCAATATCAGGTATCAAAGACAGAACTACAGCAGCTGAGATACCTAACTATTCACAAATATTTAATATCCGACGAAGCCCTACTTGCACAATTTCGTTAGGGGCTCAACACGAGGTTTAATGAATGCCTAAAATGTATGGAATGAATCTCAGAAATAAGTAATCCCACGAGAAATATTAATTCTTAAGTAAACACACGGACTCGCGTATCTTGGTATTACGCTATTTCTCATTTAAATTTGTGAGTCGTCACAGCAATGTACAGAAAGTTAACGTTACCTAAACTTAATTTTCTTTATAAGGGTTCGGTAGCCTAAATGGCAAAAACGGAACTCTTATAGATTCGTCATGTCCGTCTGTCCGTCTGCCGATTCACTCGGAAACTGTAAATGCTACAGTAATGAAATTTGGTAATAATATGTGTTGTGTGAACCGCTGTCAGGATTATGATACTATATTGTAAAAATAATTGGGGCTGGCGCCCTCCATACGTGTAACTGAGGCATAGAATTAAGAGCAGAAAGGTGTATTTGGATTTGGTGACACGGGCACGTTTGAAGACAAACTCACGGCGGTAATTAAGTAATTAATTACCTCTATTAAAAAGGGTAATTAAGTATTTGTAAATAGAGTTTTCTTTGCGATGATGATCGTCTTCATCATCACCAGCCTCTTTCAGCCCATTGTTGGACGTTAGCCTCTCCTATTACCTGTGTGTACACATCATCATCATCAGCCTAGTCCAGTGCTCGACGTAGGCCTCTCCTATTAATTAAGCATACAGACGCATTAGGAGGCAAATGCCCATAATCGCCACGCCTGGCAAGCGGATTGGCAATCGCAGTATTGTGTCCACTATGATGACGCTGCTGCCCATTATCAATCTTTTATCAAATAATGGTCAGTGACACTTCGATCCCTTAGTCGACTCTTACGACACCCGCAGGCGAGGAGATGGGGTGGTAACAAATGTATTCTTACTGCCGTCACCACACGGCCTTCTGCCGCCTATACGCCTGCTGCCTATTATCAATTCAATAATCTAACTTTAAAATCGATGATACGATACTCGTATTAGTGTTTTGTGAATATTCAGGTACGAATGTACATACACTTGATCTACGTGTACAGATATTCGGTATCCTAGGAATGTAGCATTCCACGTTGTCGAGTTACCCGACTACATAATGTGTATAATATTATGTTTACTGATTCGTGTAAATATGTGTTTATCTATATTAAAGGTGTTTTCAAATGAGTAACTGATACCTTAGGGTATGATGTACACATGATAACGAATAACTTTTTCTATGGGGCGCATATCGAGATCCTGAAAGAACAATGTTTTTTTACACCGTAAGTTTTCGTCTATATTATAAAATTGGAACTAAGTTTAACACTTTCATTGCGGACGAGTGCTACACGCTACGCTCGTAGCCGATCCCGTGATTTTTTCTCTGTGTAGCGAAAATGGACCTCCCACAGAGAACTCCCCTTGTTAAGCGTTTCATTATATCTGAATGTGTATCTGTCTCATAAAGTCAAAGTCAAAGACAAAATAGTCTTTATTCAATTAGGCCCAGCAACGAGCGCTTTTGAATCGTTAAACTAAATAGCGAATAAGAGAAAAAAAAGCTACTTCCGGTTCTAACCCTACACCACTGCCTGAGAAGAATCCGGCAAGAAACTCAGCGGGACTTTTTTTTTACAAATAATAGTTTTGTAACATCTTACAGCTAAAATGCATTAATTAAAAACCGGCCAAGTGCGAGTCGGACTCGCGCGCGAAGGATTCCGTACCATTATCAATTTATCATTTAAAAAATACAGTTAAATCAACCTACCTCAAAAACTATAAGAGATAATTTAATCAAACTAAAAATCGTTGATAGAGTTTATTGATGTGCGTAACATATATTTTTTTTAGAATTTTATATCGCGTAGTTTAAAAAATAGAGGGGGGGGGGGACACATTTTTCAGACTTTGAGAGCTGATATCTCGAAAACAATTTGGTTAAATAAAAATAAGAGCTATAAACCTTCATATAATTTTCAAAGACCTTTCTATTAATACCCCACACGCTTACATATAACAAAAAATTTTTTTCTATCCCTCAGTTACATGTATGGAGGGCCCCCACCCCAATGGTTTTTTTTACAATATAGTATCATAATCCTGTAGCGGTTCATACAACACATATCCTTACCAAATTTCATTACAGTAGCATTTATAGTTTCCGAGTAAATCAGCTGTGACAGACGGACAGACGGACATGACGAATCTATAAGGGTTCCGTTTTTGCCAATTTGGCTACGGAACCCTAAAAACGAAACATAAACTTGATTTACTATAATTACAGATATAGTACATTAACTAGAGATGAATTCATAGTCAGAATAATTATATTAATGGAATGAATTTTGAGAAATATATGATGTAAAGATATATGTAAAAGGGCATACAATAAACCTTTTATTTAATCATAAAATATAGAAAAACAGAAAAATAATTAAGGCATACAATTGTTTTAGTACAGTATGTGAACGTGCGCCAATATTATAAATTACCCAAAATGATTGATTGTGAGAGTTCATAGAAATAATATGGTAAGCGCTTTTCCTCTTTAATTGTCTATTTCCGTTGTTGTCGAAATAGGTCGACGACGTGTGTACTTCAACAAAGTGTTTATCTTGTTCGGGTGGAGACAATCTCACTAGATACATAAACAGCAGGTCCCTATTTCATCAAGATTACAAATGCGACAATTGTAAAATATAACTTTTACTGACATCACAAAACATTTTTTCGGGCACCTCCCCTACTCGTAATTTGTTTTTTCTTATTTTGCTGTAATTATAGTGTGTAAGTCTCATAAAAAATGAAATTCTAAAAATTTAGTTCTTTTCTAAAGTCAATATTTTTGGAAAAACCGTTCCAGAATAAAAAAAAAATGTGTCTCCTCACCTTTAACTTTTGATTTATAAAATATGAAAAAAATCATCAACGCCGACAAACGATTAGACGCGGTACCATCAAGGTGCATTTAGACCAAACGAGCATTCGCTCATTCTATCTCCCACTCTACGAAATTCGTTCGTTACACTAAACGTGATTCGTCGATATTCGTTGATTTCGTAAAGTGGGGGATAGAATGAGCGAATGCTCGTTTGGTCTAAATGCATCATAAACCTACAGGCAAGGGTGCCTACTGTAGTTGTGTTATTGGTCTATCATCACGTATTCGACACGCGTTTGATGAGCGTACACTCGGCGACAATCGAAAACGCAATTTATATTTATTCCGATATTTTCGCGCAGCCTGACAAATGTACAAGTTGAAATGAAAATAAATTGACCATTGTGTCCCACATTCGAGTTCATTCAAATATTTACATGTCCACACCCACTAATAAATTTGAAACCGACTACTATATTTTTAAACAAATATTTATTTATTTAAATTTTATTGCACATTGAAAAACCCGGCCAAGTGCGAGTGGGACTCGCGCGTGAAGGATTCCGTACCATTATTATTAAAAAAATACTGTTAAATCAACCTACCTCAAAAACTATAGGAGATAATTTAATCAAACTAAAAAGAGTTTATTAATGTGCATAACGTATATTTTTTAGAATTTTTTATCGCGTGGTTTAAAAAATAGAGGGGGGGGGGGACACATTTATCAGACTTTGAGAGCTGATATCTCGAAAACGATTTGCTATAAAAATGAGATTTATAAACCTTCATATCATTTTCAAAGACCTTTCTATTAATACCCCACACGCTTATAAACAACTAAAAAAAAATTCTATCCCTCAGTTACATGTATGGAGGGCCCCTAGCCCAATAGTTTTTTTTACAATTTAGTATCATAATCCTGCAGCGGTTCATACAACACTGTCCTTACCAAATTTCGTTACTGTAGCATTTATAGTTTCCGAGTAAATCGGCTGTGACAAACGGACAGACGGACATGATGAATCTATAAGGATTCCGTTTTTGGCATTTTGGCTACGGAACCCTAAAAAGTACACTGGCGGATTTAATGCCTTTACGTATTCTATACCAGTAAACCATTTGGTGTTGCTGTAGTGTATAAATATCTGTATAAATATGCCTAAATATACATTATTAGGAGGTAAATGCCCACAATTGCCGCGCTGGACAAGCGGATTGGCGATCGCAGTAATGTGTCCAAATCACAGAATGGTCAGTGACATTTCAATCCCTTAGTCAAGTCTTACGACACACGCGGGAAGAGTTGGCGTGGTGAAAAATGTATTCTTACTACCGTCACACGGCTAACAAATCTTCTTCTTCTTCATGAGTATACTCTCGTCAGAGTAGTTGTGGTAATTATACAGGTTTTTGCGTGACTCGCTTCACCACACAACCGATATTCCTCTCGCAGGACAGCTTTACGAGCGCATTCGTTTATATCCGTTGAAATACTGGTTTTGATCTGGTCAATCCACCTCTTTGGAGATCTTTCTCTAGGTCTGGTGCCCTCCACTCTCCCTTGCACAACCAGACGCCCTATGGACTCTCCATCTCATCGGGATATGTGGTCAAAGAAACCGAGGATCCGAGCCTGCGCCGTAGACAGCAGACGTTGTTTAATCCCGAGTTCTTTAAGGATTGAGACGTTAGTGCGAAACTCAGTCCACAAAATTCCCAGTATTCGTCTCCAGCATCACATTTCCAGTGCATTAATGTTCTCCTTCTCGGCTTCCTTGAGCATCAATCGGGGGACAAAAAATATTTTAGAGTTTTGTAGAATATACCTCAATATTCACGACAACTGACGAGAATCATAAAATCCTCCGTAGCCTAGTTGATAGTGACCCTGCCTACGAAGCTGGAGGTTCCGGGTTCGAATCCCGGCGAGGGCATTATTTGTGTATTTATTTATCACAAATATTTGTTCCTTGGTCATGGCTGTCCATGTATTTAAGTATCTATAATGTATTTATCTATTATATATCGTCGCTTGGTACCCATATCACAAGCCTTAATTGAGCTTACCGTGGGACTAAGTCGATTTGTGTAAGATGCCCCAAGATATTTATTTATAAATTAACGCTATAAGTATCACGTTCGACGTAAGACATTTAAAATACAAACAAGAAATACCTACAACGCGTTCCTGTTTTTTTCAACACATGCCATGTAACGCATCAAAAACCCAGCATAGCTTGATCTTCAGATCTTTAACAGTTGTATGCAATGAGAGCTCATACAAATTTTTGAGTTCAGGCTTACGCTCAATGGATGAGAGAGTTGGCGTTTCGCCCAAGACGAACAATGGCATTAAAAGCTATAGTCCGAGATTTGAACATGCATTTCCGAGAAAATTTGGAAATCTACCAGTTGTGTATTTTATTTATTTCCAAAAACAAGAATAAAGTATGAACACAGTAAAAATAAAATATAAGTAAAAAAATTGCCCCAGATCCTGCTGGGGCGGTAGAGTGCCCAGAAGGCTGGCCGCATTGCCGCGCTGGACTGCTATGCTGAGTCTTTGCGCGAAATACTGGCCAGCCCTCTGGTCACCCGACGCCTCTATAAGGCGCTTACCAGTTTAGTTTTAAGTAAAAATGTCACCATTATATGACAACTACTGGTGTAGTTCTGAGTGTCAGACATTTTGGAGATTCCGCTGAGTATTATTATAGAGTATTTGAAAATGATTGCTAGTCCTATAAAATTTACAATGTATGTAACGTTGGCCCGTTTGGACTTTGCCGTCAATTCATCTTTTTTCTTCATATTTTGAGGTAAAGATAGGTAATATTCCCTTAAATGAATTATCTCTGTTAACATTCTGTCATTATCTTTAACACGGTCTTTTCAATTTTATTGCGTCCCCATAAAGTGAGAAAAATTTAGACCATACTTTGTCTCATGGTCCAAAGCGTGTCCAAGTTGTTACGGCTCTTCCTGAACGCTTCTTTGTTGTTCTCAGTATCTTTTACGATTGGCCAGTTTGGGTGTAAAAATTACCAGCATCATATTTATTTTGTTTCGATTTTAATGACATTAGTAATACGTGATTGTACGCTAGACTACAATTGGAGTGTGTCGCTTCAAACGACTTACAAAGAAAGCGCCGACTTGGTGCTCCGTCATCTAATTAGATAAAATTTCACGAGACCAGGCTACGAACATCTTTGTTACACCCTGTTTACATAAATTATTTCAATGACACTATCAATGAAAAAATATTTCAGTCTACGTTTTACAGAGATACATATTGGATAACCGAACAGGTTGTTTTTATATCATCATCATCATATCAGCCAAAAGACGTCCCTGCTGAACATAGGCCTACCCCAAAGATTGCCACAATGACCGGTCCTGTGCCACCCGCTTTCAGCGGACTCCTGTCCACCTTGTGTGGCTTTTTTATATAGACCATCGAAATGAAAACCGTTATATTTAGTACCTAACATAATTATGAACATATTGATTTAAACTTTCACGATTATCACTCATATTTTAAAGACAAACGGGTCTTAATGTAAATGTAAGTTTACGCGATTAAGACCCGTTTGTCTTTAAAATATAATTATGAACGTTTGCATACTCAAGGATATCATATAAACTGTTTTTATAACCACTCGCTGCTTTGCTCAGTACCCACAACACAAGCCTTACTTAATTCAGCTTACCGTGAGACTAGGTCGTTTTGGGTAAGATCTTCCCCTAATTTTAAATGTATTACTTTATTCTTTAATTTTAAACTAGATAATGTAGTGCATATAACAAGACATTATATACAAATCACTAAATATTTCGATTTTGACTTAAACATAGCGATAACTAGCAGAAGCCATTTTAACAGCGTGGGTACAAGCGTTTCGATAAATTGTCCACATTACTGCCGCTCAACGCTGACCACACAGTAGGTTCTTTAAACAGTAACCTAAATAACAGCACATTTTGAATACAACTCGATTTTAAAGAAAATGTATAAATATTTATAAGGGTCAGGTAACATGCTCAACTTTTTTTTTTTAATTGCGCTATTTTTTTTCGAAACCAGTCCTCGCGAATGGTACGGGCGGCTGGCTTCAGAAGGCCAGTAAAAATATAGCTATAGGTAAAATTTAAACTTCTAAATGAAATACATGATTAATGATAATAATGATACGTGATAGTTAATGTAGATGGTTAATTAATACGTTTGTGTCTATGTATCGTTAAACTTTTTAAGACTGTTAATAATGAATGTGGTGAATTTGCAAAATGATGTTAGTGCAGATTCTTTTGCAATGACATCTTGAAGGTTATAAATGGGTCAATTTTGAAGTTATGGCAGATGATTTCATGATCGAGACGAGGGTTGGTGAATTTAGGACATTGTCTGATGTGGTGATGTGATGTGATATGACCGGTGAGAATTTGGGTAAAGTGGAAAGTTTTGCTCATGCTAAATTTTTGACCCATTGACGAAATAGGACTTGAACGCCGATAGTTATGCTTACTGTCGAGCACGGCATTTTACTTTTGGTTCCTGGGAATGACCGAACAAAAAGTAAAAAATGTGTGAAAATCGTGAGCCAGTAAAGAAAAAAGAAACTTCGTGCTCAAATCGGTATTTTTTTTATCTATATGATAAAAAGACATCAGTGCATTTTGGTGTAGAAACTTTAAACTCAAATATGTACAAGTAAAATTTTTAGACGCAGGGCAGGTAAGTTAGATACAAAAATTGTACAGTTTTATGTACAATGATTCATCATCATCATCATCTCAGCCATAAAACGTCCACTGCTGAACATAGGCCTCCCCTCTGGACCTCCACATGTACCGGTTAGATGCGACCTGCATCCAGCGTGTCCCGGCGACCTTCATAAGGTTGTCTGTCCATCTTGTGAGTGGACGTCCTACGCTGCGTTTGCCTAGCCGTGGTCTTCACTCGAGTACTTTTCGACCCCATCGACCATATGCTCTGCGTGCAATATGGCCTGCCCATTGCCACTTCAGCTTGCTAATCCGGAGAGCTAATGTCAGTAACTTTAGTTTGTCTACGGATCTCCTCATTTCTGATTCGATTACGAAGAGAAACTCCGAGCATAGCCCTCTCCATAGCTCATTGAGAGACTCTGAGTTTAGAGATGAGGCCGATGGTAAAGGACCACGTTTCGGCGCCGTAAGTCATCACTGGTAACACACATTGATTATAGACTTTCGTTTTAAGGCCAGTTCAAAGATTACTAATAAATTGAAATTTTGGGTGGGACTGCACATGGAAAAGAAGCTTGGAGAGCGAATTGCAAGCCGTAGATCTGACCTGCAGCGAAGCCAAGGAGGTTGCTCAAGACAGAAAAGCGTGGAAGGATCTTGTGGAGGCCCTATGCACCTCCGGAGTGCCCTAGGAATTACAACAACCACAACAACAACTGCAAGTTGAACAAACCCAATAAGCACAAAGCGATATAGACGATCTGTGTATTTAAGTCCCACAACACTTATGTATTTTAGTAGTCTGTTTTCTTCCACCACACTGTAGTTACATTATTCATAGTCACAGCATGTAGAAATTGAATCATGTACGTATTTACTTTATATCGAATTTCCATCATAAAATAACGATAACTAATGATACTCGTCAGACACCAAAACGGCGAGTCAGCGTTATTCGCTAAAAACGATAAAAAAAGAAAAATGGAGGAATAAATTGCTTATGACTCAATTGGTTATTGGTAAAATACGGCTGGCTTATTTTTTGATGCGAAGTTTCATTGAAATATTACGAAAACTCATGTTAAATTGAACTGAAAGACATGTTATGTGTTACAATTCGGTTTATGGGTTACAAATGGAAAAATCTTTAGAAGTCGTAATGGAATAAGAAGTTAAATTAAGACTTACTATACAATAACTATAAATATAACTAAACGGTTAAACTCACGTATATTTAGTCACAATAACATCGACAGGATTCGGGATAGATGGCCATCTGGTGATGGCAGTAAGAATGCACTTGTCACCACCCAAACTCTTCTCGCGGGTGTCGTAAGAGTTGACTTAAGGATTGAAGTATCACTGACCATTCTTTGATAGAATATTGACAATGAGCAGCAGCGTCATCATAGTGGACACATTATTGCGATCGCCAATCCGCTTGCCCAGCGTGACGATTATGGGCATTTACCTCCTAACGCGTCTATATGCATAGTTTATAGGAGAGGCCTACTTCCAGCAGTGGTCTAAGATAGGCTGATGATGTATGTACTCGTATGTATGTGTCAGTGCCCATACTGCCGTGCAATTCCTAAACCACAGTAACTGCCAATTTTCCGATTTTTGGTTTATTGGTGATATTTAATCATCAAATCAAAACGCATAATCCCAATCGATCGGTTTTTAATTTGGAAAACTGGAACATGGAAACTCGAAATCCCAAAAGCAGTAAGTGACTAGTTTTTCCTGCACAACGCAATATAAAGCGCAGTAAAATGATCTACGGCTACGGTTTTTGGGCTGATATTGACTAAAACGCAGTACAGGCGTAGATTTTTATGATTTTTAGCATGTAAACTGATAGTATCTCGTTTATAAATAAACTAATTAAAACACAGTATACAATTTTTATGCTAAAAGTGTTGTACTGCGTTTCCAGTTTCATAGATTAATAAGCATAATTACTAGTTAAGACGCAGTAGGAATAAAATAACGATATTTAAAGTGGTACATTACTGTTCAAATAAGTATCGTTTTGCCATCTAAACTGCAGTAACAAGTTCATTAATGTACACATTATGCTGTATGTTGTATTACTTTCAATAGCAATAATACTAGCTAAAGGACAGTAGCACCCCAAGGGCCTGCAGTTTAGGCAGTATTTTTATCTTAGTTGACAATTTTAACTGCATTTAGACGTTTATTTTAAATGGCAAATTCGAGTTAGTTCCATCTCGGACGTTCCTTAAAGAGAGCTTATAGTGATATCGTTAGAACATCCTGTTTAAGGTAGTAAAATAATTCTTGACCTATTTACAATTTAAAACAACCAAGGTGTCGTCTGTTGATAAACGAATAAAAACGTATATAGTTAAACACATAAAGGTATTACCTATTACCTAATTATTAGGTTCTTAAAAGGCAAAAAAAACCTTCTCTTTAGTTTGTACACATTTAATTTTGCTATGCGAGTTATGGTTCATAGGCGGCGGTATCATCTTATTAAGCAATGCCTTGCCAACAAATTTCATCGTTATGTCATAATATTGTTAAATTTTTTCTTGATTGCGGTACCTCGCCGTAACGTATGAAGTGGATTATACATATGAATTATACGAATACTGCCAATACCGGTCAATAATCGAGTATTTAGGAATTTGAATTTACCTGTTTTGGGATTCGATAAGATTGCTACATACTTTTTGGTTTAAGTTTCTTATACGGTAATTCCAGATGCATTTAACCACAGACAACATAACCTAAAGACGAACCTTTAGACAATTATTTCATTTAAACCGATGCTGCCAAAAATGCTGAGGTGCGGGCGGCGTAACATGAGCTAACTGTGTTGTGATTCGTCGTTTCAAGGTCAATAAGGTGTAAAACAAAAATGTCCGCCGGTCGCTAGTGATTTCCGAATGTCGATAAAAGTATCGATGGTTACAATATCTATCGCTTTCACAATTCGATATTTGTCAGTGACTTACCGACAAAACTGTGAATCCATATCCTTAGATCCGTCCGTACTAATGCATACCATAAATGCGAAAGCATGTCTGTCAGTTTACTTAGTCTACACGCATAAATCGCTGAACCAATTTAGATGAAATTTTGAATGGAGATTATTTAAGACCCGGGAAAGGACATACGATATTTCATTCATCATCATCATTATCATCATCATCCCCGTAGATGTAGATATATTATGATACTAGCTTCTACCCGCAATTTCTGGTGTGACGAATAAAATGCATTTTATGTAAAAAAAATATTTGTACTGTCTCCTCTCCTGTCACAGCAGTGTCTTCATCTACACATTTAAACCGGTTTAGATGAAATTTGGAATGGAGATAGTTTAAGACCCGGGAAAGGACAAAGGATAGTTATTTTATCATCATCATCCACGCAGACAAAGTTGCGGTCAAATATTAATATCACAATATATCTTTTCTGAGATAATAAATAAAACAGTTTTATAAAATATACTTTTATTTGTACAATCATTAACTCGTAGTTACAAAGTTACCAAAAAACTACCATTAAAATACGTTTTATATCAAATTCGTCTATTATTCGTTTTTGTTAATTTGAAATATTCCGGTTTAAAGTGTCGACAACATATCACACTGCTAGGAGCAGGAAACCAATCATGTGACCGTTTTGTAGCATTCATCCACATTTATTTCATGTTTGGGCATTTAGAGAAGATACACAATATTATTTAACATAATAGTATTATTGAAAATTATACTTCTACACTTCACACTTTATTTGAGGATAATTGAATATAATTGTAATATCTTATCGATAGTAAACAGACTGCCGGTATAGACATCACTAGTTCGGATACGGAGACTCCACCGCAGAGTCTGTTGCTGGGTACGATTGAAAATAAAGATTTTAATTTATCTTTAGTTACCTTATCGATAGTAAACAAACATACTCTACGGTCATCCCTAGTTCAGACGGCCTACCTGCTCGTTACGTTAGACAAGGAGGGAGTTATACTTCGTGCAAAGTATTAGAAAGAGACTTTGTAAAAAGACATCAACGAGTGCACTAGATTTTATGCTTAAACTATTTTTAATTTTAATTGAAATTTATAAAAAATTGCTCACTTGTGAGACGAAATACCATCTTTTTGTACACTAGATGTTTTTGTTTTCTTGCTACTCAATTTCACGCAACAGTAATGCATTTTGCATGACGTAAATCACGTTAAAACTTTCGTAATTATCTCATGAACGCCGGCCGCAGACTGAAGTTAGCAATGGAGGCGTGGCTCTAATATGGAGTGAATTCACCGTAAGCGTGACAGAGGGGGTCGCCCGGCTATGCTACGTCTTGAGGTTATGTTGTCTGTGTATTTAACAAATTTCTTTATGTTAGTTTAAATTCAAAGCTAAACATAAAATATGAAAGTAAATTCTTAATAATTTCTTTAATGAATTGTTACATAATATATATACGGTGTTATTAAATTAGTCACGGATATTTAAGGGACTTTAATTAACATCAAAACAATTAACTTTCACTAGAAATTAAAAAAAAAACTGAACAAAAAAGAATATTATAATTTATTTTCTAAATAATCACCCCCTATGTAATATCCTGTCAAGATGTTTGTTTAACACTGTCTGTCATGGCCTTATTAAAGGCCTCCACAAATCGGCCGGCGGTTCTAGAATTATGACTAAAGAGGTTTCATTTATTTATCTTATTAACAGGGTGCTTTAACGAACCAAATTTGTTTCCTAGTTTTCTCCAAAAAAACATAACAAAACTTATAACGTGTCATACATAAATATACTCCAGGAGCGGAGTACTATTGTAGTAATAGGTCATAATTAATGACAATCTATTCTTTTATAGGGTTTTGTATTATAATATACTTACAGTATTCTAAAGACTTTTTGAATTATGACTGACACGAATACGTAAGAAATTATATTTATTAAAATTAATCGTAGAAGTGCTACGCCATAATCAGTCGTGAGCTTACTCATTGAAATCAATGTAAGGCTAAATATAATGTGCCATTTGCTATGATTACAACCGATACTGGTATCTTAAGGTGATTGTTATTTCATTGCTTAAGAAAATGTGGCAATAAACCTTAACCCTTTCCGACCGGTTTGATATAATCCTGCAAATTACTTTGCAAAAATCCTGTCACTAAGTAAATTGTATTTTCGAGCTCAAACCTATACCGATCGAATCTGCAGACACTAGCCGACACGTAAAATTAGCAAATACCTTAGGGCGGCCGCATCAGTCAGTCGCAAGACAGCGTTGAAGATGGCGATGTATTTTGGTTGGAGTAGGTGCACATGTAAGTTCGTAATTTCGTATATTTGCGGTAACAAACATTCTATTTATTGAGTGATACTTACTCTTAAAGAGTTAAACGTTTTTATTTAGCACAAATTAGAATAAAATTAAGTGATTTTGTGTAAACAGTATGCCCGTAAATAATAAGTGCACAAAATTGTAGGTTCGGACGGAGCTCGTCATAAATATTTGCACGGATATGCATAATCGGTCTTTGCGCATAAAATGAAACCAAGAAAGATAGTCATATGTTTTGAAGAATTGGTTACATATTTCGTCTAATTCGTTAGGTATATATTTCATCGTATTTTAATTAGCGTATCCAAGGAACTGGGTTAATAATATCTTGTATTTTCATCTTTGTTAGGCACTCCATAGGTGTACATACCTAATATCTCTCGAATTGCTTTGGCCTTGCATTGCTTTATGAATGTTGCTCTTTTGAACTCTTCTTAAGTTTTGCTTATTCGTGGATGAATGAAGAAAACACATTGTTGAAGGACGTCCAATCTTGATAGTTTCCGGTAAACTTTGCTATGTCTATCTTCGGAAGCTTCACATCATCATTACAGCTAGGTGAGAGATTACTGCTAATTCTGCTTGTGCACGACGTAGTACTACTTTCTAGCATAAGCTTTTTAAGTATTTAACCACAAATATTTTCTTGTTTGGCTATTAAAACCCGTTAATTCCGTTCACATCTTTAAATCTATTGTTGAATTACTGTGGAAAACTCAATGTGTAGTAGGTAAATATCGTTTTTTTTTCTTGTGTGAATATGTATAATGTAATGTAACTTACAGATTCTTCGTTTTTCCCAGTCAGTAAAAGTATATATTGCAAATAGTACTGATTATTACACGTCGACTCCAAAAAATCGTCGCTTTAATTCATTCTTCATATTATTATTAGCATTGATAATACATTTTAATCTTCTCGAAATCATGAAGAGAAAATTTTGATTTTTATTTTCTAATTTACCGTCTAAAAGTAGCTTTCACATTGAAAACTCATTTATTTACGTTTGACATCCATCGTTGGGTCACCAATTTACATAGGTGTGCTAAAATTCAACTCAATCTGCCCAGTAGTAGTGTCGGAGTAAATTGGTTGTAACAGACGGACAGATGGACACGCCAGTGATCCTATGAGTGCTCCGTTTTTTTCTTCTTGTGGTACGGAACCCTAAAAATATAAGATCGCTTATAATAGGAAGTTTTTTCATAAATAATGTGTTTTATTAATGTATTCATGCATGTCCATACTAATTTGCAAGATCTTGCATTTACGTATAGATCCTGAACGTCACTTTCGTGCATGCGATTTTTTTAATGATAAAAGGCAATTCGATTTTTTTAATTATTTTTTACAAGTAAACGAAGATAATTTAAAACGATCTACATACATTTTTCATAAGATTTTAGAAAATGTTTGTCTCGGTCGTAAAGGGTTAATTTTTGTATTATTGACGACAAATCCCTAAATAAACTGCGTTTTTCAAGTAACTTTTAAATCGCTTTTTACTTCCTTCTGTGTCTTACATTGGCATGAAACTTGATAAGCGTGTTTGAATTTCTTGATAATAAAATCATGTAATGCTGTTACAAAGTTTTGTTGTATTTTAATTACTTTATTTAAAAAAAACTATATTTTACTGCTGTGAATGAAGTTCGTAGCACGAAAATTCAATCAAAATACTAGTTAAATTACAGTACACTAGTCCCTTTTACTGCAGTTTAACCTGTATAATGCCGCCTATTTCTATAAAGCACGCAAAATTTGTGCAGTAAGTGGTCATTTTACTGTGTCTTAATTAGTAATTGTTATATTTTTCCCTGTTTTTAAAAGCGCAGTACAAACACAGAATTTCGAAAAACACACATATTTAATTTTAGAAAATGCAGAAGCACGTTTTTTTTAATTTATCATATTGTATGATTTTAATACTTCATTTTGGACAAAAAAAATCTCAATAACTATCGAATCTTGGAAAATATATTACTTTAAAACAGTTTTTTGCTATTATCTCAAAATCGACTTTTGTCAGTTACTGTGGTTTAGGAATTGCACGGCAGCATAATCGCCACGATGCATGGGTAAGTGGGTTGGCGATTGCAGTGATGTGTACACTATAAAGACGCTGCTGCCTATCAGTCTTCAATAAATGGTCAGCGACACTTCAAACCCTTAGTCGACTCTTACGACATTCACGGGAATTTGGTATAGTGACATATGTTTTTATTGGCGTCAACACGCGGTGGCACGACATTATTAAGTAGATACGTACAAAAGTGTCCAAATGTTTAACTTATAGCCAGCTTCCGTAGCCAACTTGGTAGTGACCCTGCCTACAAAGCTGAAGGTTCGAATCCCGGCGAGGGCTTTATTTGTGTATTTATTTACATATAACAAATATTTATTCCTGAGTCGTGGCTGTCTATGTATTTAAGTATCTCGGCTGCCCTATGCAGAAATCAAGTATCTCGAAATTTATCAAAAAAAAATTTTTTTACATTATTCGATTCTCTCTTTTAAAATACATTTTTCAGTATTTTATTTATTTTTTACTACTGAATAGTTTTGTAGTTACAGAACTTTCAAAAATCCAAGTATCTTTTTTCAACGGGGTATTCTACGCTGAAGTCAAGTATATACCCTAATTCTATCTTGAAATCAAGTATCTTGCGAAAGATACTTGAAATTCATATAGATTGCTAAGTTACTTGACTTCAGCGTAGAAATATTGATATAAATAGCTAAGTTACTTGACGTCAGCGTAGAAATATTGATATAGATCGCTCAGTTACTTGACTTTAGCTTAGAAATTTTCATTTTATTAGGATACCAAAAACCTTATATTTATATTTAAGTATTTGAATTTCGGGTAGAAATTGTCCTGTGGTACCTTTTTTAAATTAAACTTTTGAATCTGCCTGTTTTGTCATACGTTTGTCAGTCATAGGTCGTATACGAGAAGTGTTATTTAAGTGCTTATTATCTGATAACTGAAGTGTTATCCTGGCTGTATAAATTATTTATAATGAAAAGACGCAAATAATAGGATATATTTAAGGAATATTTTTATTCAAATGCTCGCCATAAGGCAAAACAGATAGTTTATATATGTTTAGAAAATAATAACTAGGGTAAAATTCGAGAATTGTGGTAGTTTCTACCACTACCTAAATGTGATGAAATATAATAAATTTTACACCTTAAGGAATTTGTTATTGGTGGAAGGTTGCTTCAGAAACGGACATAGGATTGTATTTTATAAAATAATTTTAATGAATAAATATAAAGTAGTGGACTTCTTCTTCTTAATTACTAAATTAAAAATCAATGTCTCAAGAGGTAGAGGTGTCAGAACAGCTAAAAGAAGAGATTTTGGAAAAGTTAGTGCCTTTAATGCCAAATAATTAGCAACTATTTTGAATGCACAACAAGAAAATTTTCAATCACTCTGGTTGAATAGAGGAATGTGAACTAGTTAGTACAGATGTTTGAATAAGGTTGATGTATATGGGATACCTTTATCTTTATGTTCTGTACCAGGTGTAAGTAAAAATATAAATTCATATACATATATATTGTATGTTAATTTGCAGATTAATTGAACTAAACTATAACTTTTTATTTTTACGTCTTCCACGCGTGCGTCCAGATATCCTCCATAGACTGTCGGGTTTGAAGTTCTTTTTTGGTTAGGTATTTAAGGTGTTTCCTACAATTTAAGTAATTGATTTAAATTTTCAAGTATTTTTGTCAGATATACATTGTTCCAGAAAAAACTCATATACCCATGAATTTTAAAACAACTTGCATTCAAACAGAACAGGACCTTGTTTTCCATGAAATACTCCAATACCTACTGCATTAATACCGAAATAATATATTTTAACACAAGCATGACATACACTAAATTATAGGCATCTAAAACGTAGTATAAAACATGCTTGTGTTTATAAACTTATCAACAAGAAGCCTACCAAAGCACTAAAATATAGACAGATACTTGTTTCTTTGTAGAAAAGCTTTAAAATTATATTATCGCATTCTAGGTAGAAACCTGTTTTTGCGTTTTAAAATGATTGTGCTCATAATTTTGAAAAAATAAATATAGTACACTATTAAAGATATCTTGCATAATAAAAAACGGCTATAATAAATGCTATAATTTAACTAGTAAACATGTAATGAAGAAAAATCTAAAAAAAACGTTTTTTCGCTCTCCTGTAAAATTTGACAAAACACAGATACTTGATTTCTGCATAGGGCAGCCGATCTACTCGTAATGTATCTATTTATTATATTATATCGTCACTTGGTACCCACATCACAAGCCATAATTGAGCGCAGCGCGGGACTAGGTCGATTTGTGTAAGATGTCCCAAGATATCTATTTATTTATAGCATACAATATGTATTGTATATTCTATGTATTGTATAATAAAATGTATACGTGTATTCTATTAGTTTACGGATAGTGTAAGTTAATTCATATTTGTGCATCTTGTCAATTTGTCTATCTAAATTTTTATAAGTGTCCACTCAGTTTCTCAAAGGTTAGCTGGAAGAGATCCCTTATAGGGATAAGTTCGCCTTTGTACCTATATATCTGTATAATTGTGTTATAACTTGTTTGGTGTACAATAAAGTGATTTACTATTACTACTACTACAAGTATTATATAAAAGCTGGATGCGGACGGCACAGGACCGGTCATTGTGGCAATCTTTGGGGGCCTATGTTCAGCAGCGGACGTCTTTCGGCTGATATGATGATGATAATACAAGTATTACTCTAACCCGTTTACTGTGCACTGTGCCCGGCGCGGTCAATTTGCGCGCGGCCATCGCATTTGAATAAACACTTACATCGCGAGCCTGATGTACGGCGCAACCATTTGGGAGATAAATGTATGAACGAAATCCTTCTTGAAGTATTTAACCCCTTTCTTGGTACCTAATGTATCTTTTGAGATTGATTTAAAATTTCATGATTATCACTCATATTTTAACGACAAATGGGTCTTAATCACATAAACTTACGTTTAATTTTATCCCGCCGTTTCGGGTATGACGTTACACCCATGGTCGCAGGTCGCAGGCAGACTCAACCCATTGCTACTTCAATTTAGCGATTTGTAGAGCTACATCGGTTGCTTTGGTTCTGCTGCGTATAGTCTCATTTTTAACACGATCTCGCAGAGAGACTCCTAGCATTGCCCTCTCCATTGCCCTTTGGGTGACTTTGAGTTTATTTATATAGCATACAAGTAAACATTGCACTATATTATTAAATTTGTAAACTACTTAGTTAAGATTTTTGTTAGGAATAACTCTCATTATGCATGTTGAGTTTGCCTGTAGTTGGGTGAATACTCAAGCGATTTGTTATTACTGGCATGTTTATCTTTAAGTATTAATATGTATTACACCTGTTGGCGAACCTAAAATAAAAAATAAAAAAAGTATTACTCTAACCCGTTTACTGTCCACTGTGCCCGGCGTGGTCAATTTGTGCGCGGCCATCGCATTTGAATAAACACTTACATTGCGAGCCTGATGTACGGCGCAACCATTTGTCAGGAGTGTGTCGGTTACACGAATTACTTGAAAACGCTGACTTTTGTTAGGTAAACGTATTAGCGAGACGCGAGATTCTTCTTGAAGTATTTAACCCTTTTCTTGGCAATGTGTTTTATAATGTACGTCAAACGATATCCGTTACGATTTAGGTGCCAAATATAAATTTACACGGCTTTATTGCCTTGACATAAAGGTCGTGTAGTTATATTTTTGACACCTAAACCGTAACGATATCTTTGACGTCGACTGTACATATTTTTTACTTCTAATTTTGTAAAGATTCAATCCTGTGCTCTACGCAACGGTGAGGAGGGTAGAATGCATCTTTTTTATTTGCAAATAAAGGGTTATTTTATTCTGACAAAAAACAAGTTTTTGGTGAAATGTGTTATAGTCAGTAACCTTTATTCTCTAGTGAATGACATATTTTTTTCTTAATAAACTGCTAAATAATGTAAAACAGTATGTTTTATTGTAAAATTGAATAAAATTATTTTTTTGTATCTTTTAAATACTTTATCCTGATAATCTGCACTTTAAGTTAAATTAATACCTACTAGGGATAAGTAATCCTAATCTTTCAATAACTATATAATATGAGTCAAACATTTTTTCGTAGAAAATGCAACCTAGTTGATAGTTAAAACAAATCTACAAAAAGTTCACCAAAAAATACATAATGTAAAATCTAAAAAAGGCTTAACCATGGTTACACCAAAACAAAACTCAATCCAATTTCATCACCATGTTTTCTTTGAGTTACTATAAGTAACGAAAATATAGGATACATGTATCAGGCACTTTATACCGGTAGACCGAAAGGCTATATTCGTTTGGCCCATATATTATATTGTATAATCCCGGACAGTTGCATAAATCCGGTTCGAACCCAAACTCACATTCTGATTGGCTATCGCGAGCACTCGACTCTGTTCTATCACGCACTGAAACTCAGCATCTAATGTCTATAATGATACTTGCATCATCATTATCATCATTTTTTTCAGCGGATAGACCTCCACTACTACTGAACATATATAGGTTGATTACGTTATACATATGGAATACATATATTGGATTCGATGTCAACGAGTTTCTAATTAATACGATCAAAACAAATGTTGAACATCCATCGATTTCGGATTGACGTTCTAAGTAAGTTTATTATTATTTTTTATTTTTGTTTTTGCAATTATTATGAGAAACTCGTTTGAATTGAATTAAGTGTACCTATTTCTAAGAACGTGACTTTTCCGTGTTTATCACGTACAGAAATAGTAAAATCACTATTTTCTTTCAATACAAACGTGGTCAAATATTAACCAATTCTGTATAAAAAAAACATCTGGAACGGTTTAGGATTAATTATTGATTATCCATTCAAACTGTTATCATTCTGTACACACCATGACGAAAGCAGCATCCCCTGATGCATCCCCTGGCATATTTTAGTTTTACAGCAAAACGCGCTTTTCGCAGTATTTTTTTTTTAAACCAATATGAGACTATCCGTCAGAATGCCGCGTGTTTCTGCCAAACAACAAATATTCTAAGGCCGCAAAAATATGAGTTTTTAATATTGAAGAGTGGAATTCCCTGCCGGCGTCTATATTTCCGAGTTCATATAACCCGTCAGCCTTCAAATCAAGGGTGAACAGGCACCTTCTGGGCGATTCGCTCGATCGTAGGCCGCGTCACTGCCTTCGGCTAGTCTGTGGCCATGAGTAAGCCCATTTAAAGTAAAAAAACAGATACTCTGTATTCGCTGGTTAATCATAGACGATGCACCACAAAGCAACAAGAATGTAACCCAAACTCGACGGGTCCGGATTTATTTGACAAGAGGGGTGAAGCTTTCGAAGTTTAGAATTGAATTTGTTTTTGTTTTTGGAAGGTCGGTTTAGAGTGGCAGGGCGATCGGAAATCGTGCATTGACAGCGGTCGTGATTATAGAATTTCGAATCATTCGATTTAAGTAATTTGACGTAGAGTATGGGTCACAGGGAGGTAAGGTTGGGAAACGGGTTTTCCCAACCTTATGAGTAATCAGAACTTTGGGTGCAAAGCTGTAACAAAATTGTGAAGTGGACATGAAAGAGCACATACATCCGTAAAATATACATATCTATACAAGTAAACATTGCCAGCTCAAGATTTTGTGAGAGGCAATAAAATTGGATGCAGAGTTTTTAATAATATCCGTCTAAATCGTTCTTGCCTAAAGTGTTTCCATGTTGCTAGTTTTTCTGACAATTTTGTTTTATTTTTATTATTCTTTTAATATAACTGTTTGTAATTTTTCTCCCCATTTACTTAACATATATTTATAAACAATTTTTGGTACCTATTTAATATCCTATTTGAATTGCAACACTATGAATAACTAGTAGTATTTACAATCGATTTAGAAGAATAAATCAGCAACTGAGCCCAAGCTTATCCTTCCCCTTGTAAATATTTTTAAAGAGAAATCCCACTTTGATTTAGAGTAAATTGAAATGAGACCCGTATTTATTCTCACTATCTAAATCTACAAATCCGAGCCCTCCGATCCCTTGTCTGGGGTTCGAGTCTTGAATCGATAAGTGTCTCCAAATCAGTAGCGATACAAGCTATTTTGAATTTAGTAATAAATAAAAACCGGCCAAGAGCATGTCGGGCCATGCTCAGTATAGGGTTCCATAGTTATTCAACAAACCGCTGAGCCAACAATGTTAGCCCATTATCCAATCTATCCATGATTTTTTTCATATTATTTGGACCTACGGATCAAAAGTAGGGGCAATTTTTTTCTTCTGAAGTGGCTATCTCCAAATATATTGATTCAAGAAAAAAACTTTATGTTTGGATTCTTATTTTTAAGACCTATTCAACGCCACACTGTAGGATAACAGCAAAATAAAAAAATCATCCCCGCTATTGGGGAAGGAACCCGAAAAAAAATTCACCATATATAGCGGCTCGAACGTGGCGGTTTTGCTGCTTGAAACTAGTGAGAATAATGAAGTTGAGCTTACCTTGAGACTAGGTATATGTGTATAACATTTCCCAAGATATTTATTATCATTATTTATTAAACAGTACATGTATTTGATAAAAGATTGATGATGGGCAGCAGCGTCATCATAGTGGACACTTTACTGCGATCGCCAATCCGCTTGCCCAGCGTGGCGGTTATGGGCAACTACCTCCTCATGCGTCTTTAATACACATAGTTAATAGGAGAGGCCTACGTCCAGCAGTGGATTATCATAGGCATCAACCTCATCATCTGATGATGATGACATGTATTCGCTGAAACCCCCCATGGCCTACATTCCCAACTGTGTACCCGCCTTTATTTAACCGTGTTTCAGTTCACACAAATATTTTTACACTTCGTATCTCATCTCGCATTCCCGGCGCGTGATCAGCCGTCATTACGCCCGCAATTTATATTTTATTTCTAAAGGAAAATGGCCGCCTTTGACAATCGCAAACTTCGTGGAAAGGGCTGCAAACAAACGCTGTTTTTATTTGATTGTGTTACGGAGGCTGATTGTGTCAAAAGGATTATTGGAAAAGATAAAATTTGATTATAAGTTACACAATTATTTCATAAAATTCACGGGTGTTGACAAAGGAGAGGAGGCTCTTAGGGTCTCCCTAAACCTGTCGAGGCTTTCGCATTTTTAAGGTAAATCGGGCCATATCACCGTCGTTCGGTGTCGTACGAATTGTTTCTTTTGCGCTCTTAATGCGTAGTATTTCATAAGGGTTTTCATAAATGGATTTAGCAGAATTCGCGCCCATAGATTTGGGGAGGCTCTTAGAATTCTTTAAAATTATATATTATTTATCACCTTAAATCACTAGATAAACGTACTAGTGTTCAAGTTACAACACAATATTTAATGAATAATATTATGAAATAAAACTGTAAAAACAGATAAATTCGCGTATATTAATTACAGCCCTACCCTGTAAAGTGTTCGAAACGTCGGAATGAAGTTAAAATTAATTAATATACCTACACGAGTTTATCCGTTTTCATAGTTTTATTTCATGAGTAAGCCTCGCGGTAGCCGAAGGAAATATCATGACTAATATTAGTTGTTATGCAAATTAACCTCATCGTAGTACATTATTCTGAATATGTTACATTTTTCTACTATCAAGTTGGTTGGTCAGAATATAGAGAATGAAACATAAGTCGTGAATAAAAACGTTTTAAACGTTTTTCAAAGCAGGGAACGGAAACATTATTTTACAAAAACCTCGAAATAGCCCAATATTTTAAAATGTTTGGTACTCTTTATGTACTACTCAATATACAGTGTGTGTCTTTGATAGCGACATTGCTTTTAAGTAACGATAGATTAAAGTGTTGTTAACCATTTTAGTAAAATAATATAACGATTGCCTTTATTATTTAAGAGTAATTAATTTTTTTAAAATTTCGAGCAGCAATGTAATGCAAACATTTATTTGACGTTTCTGAGAGGAAAAGCTAGTTTCGTTTTCATTTTAATTCGATCAAATCATTAAAGTAACTGCGAACTGTAGCCGACGTTAAATTATTTACTGAATTATCCATTACTAGAAAATACTACAATTTAAAGCATGCGAGATTTGGACTACACGAGCACAACAAATTTACATCAACAATTCTTTCTGTGTCTTACTGTCTTAGCCAGCACATTTTGAATCGTATTATTCACTGAACTGATATCAAAAATCACTGCACATACATTATCACTTCTTAGAAATCACATTACCTAGTTCAAACATTTTTATTAAATTTATTAGGAAAGTCTGTTGATCAACAAACTTGATGTTATCTTGACACTTCAACTCAATCAATGTGAAGTTTTCAATCGGTACATAAACAAAACGATTATCTGATACCGCCTTCTTAGTTAACACAAAATTACCTAGCGCTTAATCGTCTCTGTCGCACTTATAAGAAAGAATGACAAAGACGGAAAACTAAACTACGCTACTGAGCGATAGCCATTGGCAACTTGGCTAGGCACCCTGGGCTGTTAACTCCTTTTCTTATGAACAAGGGTCATGATTTTTGACGGACTTGTCATCGAAAAGTGTCACCGACATGTAGGATGCAAATAGGTAGGTAATTAATTGTAATTGTCAGGATGTCACTAAGAGCGAGATTTCAATGAAATCATATGTCAATTGTTAGGTTTAATTTATTAGTTATTGTTATTACTGATACATTGCGTGCCGAATTAATTTGTATGAAAAAATTATTCAGAACAAAACATATTTTTTGTGATTATCCTGTTGACCTAATAATCACTACTATTTTTGTATAATATCTAAGATTCACCATTTTCTAATATCAGTCCGATTATCTTTCTAGCCGGAGTGGTGGTCACCGCGTGAAATGACATGTCATTCTGTCTAACGTTTTATTCCGAAGAGGATCGAGTTACGAAGCAAACACGGCTCCAATTTTGTTGCCTCACTATAACATAAGTTTTTAAGAGCCCGGTAGACATTTGAAAATGAAAATCTTAATAGTAAATTATTAAGATAATGAACTATTGTTATTACAAAAAAACAAATTTAACAAATACATATTATTATTTAGTATCCAAAAATACGGTTATAACAAACCTTGTTGTGAGAGAACGTTCATTTCAAGATTTATGATTTATTTAATTTCATTTTTCGTGTTTCAAAGTGGTTAAGTTCGGAGATATTGGCATTCAAAGCTGTGGACCTTTTGGATCTTGGCATCATGATGTCGTAGATTGTCAGTCGCAAAACATCTTGATAGTATACCAGGTACGAAGTAACAATAATTTTGTTTTTATTTTTACACTAATTTGTGACGGTTTAAAAAAAATTGTACAAAAAAAGTTTTTTTTTATTACAATATGTGGAAATGATTGTTGATCAACTTATTAATGCACCGTTTAAATTTTCGCCCCGGTTGTAGGCCACACACTGTATTGTATGGCCGCTGGTGGTCTGGCCTTCAGCTCGTCGCGTTTAGCGTCAAGTTCTGTACGACGAGCTATTTCAAAAGAACGTACGTGTGTGTGTACAGCTTGTTCCACTCTGGTCGTCCCGCAGATAAATAATAAAAACTGGCCAAGTGCGAGGCGGACTCGCGCGCGAAGGGTTCCGTACCATTATCAATTTATGGTTAAAAATACAGGTAAATCAACCTACCTCAAAAACTATAGGAGATAATTTAATCAAACCAAAAATCGGTGATAGAATTTATTAATGTGCATAACATATATTTTTTTTAGAATTTTATGTCGCGTAGTTCAAAAAATAAAGGGGGGGACACATTTTTCAGACTTTGAGAGCTAATATCTCGAAAACGATTTGCTTAAATAAAAATGTAATGTATAAACCTTCATATCATTTTCAAAGACCTTTCTATTAATACCTATACCCAGTTACATGTATGGAGGGCCCCCACACCAATGTTTTTTTTTTACAATTTAGTATCATAATCCTGTAGCGATTCATACATCACATATCCTTACCAAATTTCGTTACTGTAGCATTTATAGTTTCCGAGTAAATCGGCTGTGACAGACGGATAGACTGACAGACGGACAAACGGACATGACAAATCTATAAGGGTTCCGTTTTTGACATTTTGGCTACGGAACACTAAAAATAAATTGGCAGCAGCACTTTATTATCCTAATGCGATCCAACATCGATTCGCAACAAATAAATATAATCCCGAATCTACCCAAATGGTTCATAATCCAATTGGGGCGATTCGATCGGCGTAATGAAACATTAAATAAATGTGCTCCCTCCCATTCACATACAAAAGGTAGCAAGTGACTGCGCCCTTTCTGATATGACGGTGTTTCTCTTTTATAAAAGAGAAACACCGTTATTGACCGTTGACAGTCGACAATATAAAGCTCGATATTTTATAGCATAGTTGGGGATCGAAAATGATTTGTCGGAAAGTTGTTATTGAAATAATGTGATAGGGTGTTTGGTGTTATTTAGATATAATATTTTAGATATTTTAAGTTAATCTAAGTTTAGTGTTAAATATGTAATTTGTACTTTTGTCTTTTAATCATGTTATTTAAGTTTACAATTGAGTTTTTATAATACAAATATGCAAGTAAGGGTGTTAAGAATATTTTTATTAGGGCAAGTCTTGGGTAATTTTGCTGTTAAAAATGTTCAGACATTATTATTCAAATCGGTGCTTCAAATTAGCCTTTGATTGGCAGACATATTTGGGTAATACTCTACAACTGCC
Source organism: Thaumatotibia leucotreta (assembly GCA_025490895.1). Lineage (NCBI taxonomy): Eukaryota > Metazoa > Arthropoda > Insecta > Lepidoptera > Tortricidae > Thaumatotibia > Thaumatotibia leucotreta. Next base: position 30,094 of record JALPQI010011776.1, read on the forward strand.
CTTTGTTGCATTCAAATTGTCAAACTACAAATTGAAGTCAGAATACCAATTAAATTCATATTAAATTACATACCTGTGTAAGACATTAAACGTGAATAAGTAAAAAAAAAATATATTTACGCCCTTGACCGTGTAACAACATTTATTACAACTAAATATTGGTTGTCGTTTACCAAAGAACACATCCATTATTTATAATTTATATAGTATTAAATAGAGTGACTAGTGGGGAAAAATAAAAGCATAAATCAAAATGTTTATAGTGAAATAAATAATTTGATTTGTGGTTTCACAATAAGTTCAATATTACAACTACTTATTTTATTATTTAGTTTGTGAAACCAAACATAATCAACCACCATAATATCAGTATTCGCAATGTAGAAAGAAAATTAAACTGAAACGAATATAGTGAAATCAAATCAACACGAATTCGCCCCCGAACACTACATCTTACTTACGTTTATTAAAATTAAGCGGCATCACCCCAGCCATACAGGGTATAAGTAAAAGGTCCCATAAACGTCGATGCCGATTGAAGGGAATCGGTATAATCTTCCCGGGCGTCGTAATTTTTCAATTTTGCGGCGGCTGCAGACAGGGCTGTTGCCAAGACGTTATTCCGATTGGCAGTGCTCGAGTTCGTTCGAGTTTAGTGTGAACAACAAAATTATGGAGAGATAATATCGTCACGTGACATACTATAAAAATAGTCAGAACTCTTGGCGTCCTCGTATGTCAGTATTGAATCAGAACTGAGATAAGAGCTTCATTTAGGTATTTGTAAGTTTTGCAACCGGCGATAAATGTTGGACAAAAAGAGTGGAACGCATTTTTACAGGTGCTATTCTAGCTGCAATTCTTGACTTATTTTATCCGTCGACATTAACGGCCTTATTCATAAAAAGTTACGCGCCCGCTGATGGGTCGTTGTTGACCGGATGGCTAAAAACGTTATTCATAAACGTTCAATAGCGCTATTCAGTCGCTCAAACCTACTATAAATCCCCCGAAAGTTATAGAGCCGAGGACCCTTCTATAACGGTCTTATAACTTCTTATTTAACAAGATGGCTGCCAAAATTTTGATCAGCTGATTTTTGACAGGTGCATAACCATGCGTTTAAAGGTATGAAAGTCTGATTTGGTGTAGTTTTTTATATCGTCTATTCATCTGATTATTATTAAATATGTATCCAGAGATACTTAATTATATTTAGATGGGTATTTAAAATAAATATCCGATGATTTATTGTAAGTAGTTACGCTGTTTCGATTTTCTCTACATGCAACATTACACGAATCAGAAATGGTTGGAAAACTAATCTCCAACTTTTTTAATTTAAAATTTTGTTGATAGTTTTTTAACCATTTCAACTTCAACGTCAATAGGTACGCAGTGAGACTCCATCATGCAGGCCTTAAACGCTATTGATGCCATAAATAATTTGTGTAATCCGCCGCGGCGTCCAAAAATATACAGGGTGGTCCAAACCTTGACGTCAAAAAATTTTTTTTAGTTTCCCTACGTCATGGGCTATCAGAATATACCCCATGTATGTTAGCCGATTTTTTGTAGTTTTCGAGTTATGAATTTTTGAAAAAAATTTTTTTGAGAAATTCTGGTATGAAGAAATTTATTGATAAAAAAAAACTATTGGGTTTTTTTAATATTTTCTTTTTGTAAAAGTATTACTACAAATAAAGCATTTACTGACAAAAAAAATAGCGTCCTCACTTTGATACAAGTAGGTTAAAAAATACCAAATTCAAAATTTTACGTTAAAAACGCATCAAAATGGCATTAATGTACGTAAATAAAAAAAAAAAACGTATCCCAAGGATTTTTGGTAATCTAAAGACTGCCCTAGACCTTAAGCCTTCGTAAAAGCAAAAAAAAGTGATACTTAATGATGAGGATTTTTCGGTGTAGTCGGTCAAATAAATAAAAAAAAGATTCTAAATTTTTTATTTCAAAATGAAATAAAATTTTGTCTGTTTTGTTGTTCTTATCAATAAACAAAGACAGAAAATACCACGAAAACTTAATTTGTGTAGTTATTCAAGTCATTTTTTACTACTTTAAAATTTTAAGCTTTTTTAAGTTTATTTGACCGACTACTCCGAAAAATCCTCATCATTAAGTATCACTTTTTTTTTGCTTTTACGAAAGTTCAAGGTCTAGGGCGGTCTTTAGAATACGAAAATTCCTTGGGATATGTTTTATTTTTTTATTTACGTACATTAATACTATTTTGATACGTTTTTAGCGTAAAATTTTGAATTTAGTATTTTTTATCCTACTTGTATCAAAGTGAGGACGCTAAGTTTTTTGTCAGTAAATGCTTTATTTGTAGTAATACTTTTACAAAAAGAAACTAGTTAAAAAATCCAATAGTTTTTTTTTTATTAATAAATTTCTTCATTCCAGAATTTCTCAAAAAAAAATTTTCAAAAATTCATAACTCGAAAACTACAAAAAATCGGCTAACATACATGGAGTATATTCTGATAGCTCATGACGTAAGGAATCTAAAAAAAAATTTTTGACGTCAAGGTTTGGACCACCCTGTATAACATAAGGGCAGATCCCATTGAGGATCTGCCCGATGTTGAATTTAGGCGGCGATACCACTTTAATAAGGCGACTGTTTTGTATATAGTAGAGTTGGTGAAAGAAAACCTGAAGAAAGATCGCAGAGGAGCTGGCCTCACACCAGAACTTCAGGTTCTAACTGCAATTAGGTGTTGGGGTCGCAAGGAAGTAAATATTTATTTATTACTTACCCGTACTACTAACTGCCCATACCTAGGTACTAACTAGCCATGCAATTACGTTTCGTTATCTGACCGTCATCGCAAGTACCTAATCATAAAGCTAACTGTTTTGATTAGTTACCTAGGTAAAAGAATACGTAGTAAGTACCTAATAATTTCAGGTTCAAGATGATGATAATATAATTATTTGAGATAAAAGTAAGTAACAAGGAATTAGGAAATATTTGCGAAATCCCGCCAGACAGCTGTCAAACTTTTTTTTAATTTGCGGTGAGACCACATTTTTGTCTATGATTTTGTCAAGGCGCCAACATAACGCGTCTAATCCGTTCAACAGCGGCTCAACAGTAGTTATCGGAGAGATATTGAGCGTTTATGAATAACACTTCTTATAAACCGTTCAACAAGACTTATCGGCTCGATAACTATTGGGCCCCTCAAACCTTCAACAAGGAATTTTTATGAATAAGGCCGTAAAACTAAAAGGTATTCGAAATTTAACAAACTACTTACGGTACTTGGACTGTAAAATAATGATAAAATTAGTTTTATTTCATAAATAAAAACCGAAAATTTGTATTAACTTAAATTAACTAGCAACAATTATGTAACTTAACAATTAACTTATTTTATTTATTTTCCTTAATTGAGCGAATATCGAAACTCACCGAGTTGCAAATACCTCCTTGAAATAAAACTCTTATCTCAGTTCCTATCCTACTTCCGACAGTTTTTACAGTGAGTTGTGGTTGTCAGCCGACGATATATTCTGACAACAAAAAAAAACTTATTAATTGAGCAAATATTGTTATTCCTACAACGAATCCATGACCAATCGGCGTCCACGCATCGAGGAGAGCCCTCGATCTCGACAGCAACAAAAACTTTACTTTTCAATCGTATCAGAGTGCACCATTGTTGGCGGAGGGGGGGGGGGGGGGTGCGACAGGGGTAGCCGGGGGGGGGGGGGGGTGCCACCCCTTCCATGAATATTTCAACCCAAATCATTATAAGACAGACGAATATTTTACGGTTACACTCTTACAGTTCAATGCGATTTTCAGATTGGGTTGAAATTTTTATATCTTAATGTTGATGTTAGAGGTTTTTTGGTTAAGACATACGGTTTTTGGCATACATAAGATAGGAAAATGGCAATTGTAATGTTATAAGAATAAAAAGCTACCTAATTATTTACGAGTAGATATTTATTCTTCTAAGCTTTATTACTAAGTTATACTTACAAGTAATATTATTATTGAAAGCTATTTTGTGAATGCTATGCTATAACGGGTGCAGTGTAACATCTTTTTTAGTTATATTTAATAAGATATCTGATATTTCCCTGCAATTTCTATCCAAATATCATGTATAATGCATAATACCTACTCCTACGAATTTTAGAACATGTCCATAGTTAAATGGATAATAAAATATTTTAAAATAAAAATAAAACCGCCTTCAAAAATTCGCCTGAACTAAAAAGTAAAAAATAACTTTAGTTCCTACTTCTTAGGATTTCCTACCCAAACCTTTAAACCTTTTACCCTATTCATTGAAATAAAATATTATGGCTAGGTATCCTACAAATTTCTTAGAAGTCGGTGCCAAGCCAAATAATGAAATGAAATGAAAACCGATTGACTCCGATTATGTTTTTATCAGCAGAATTATCTACCTCAGGCATTTTGATGAAAGCATAACTGGAGTGACAGTAAGTTACAAAGCTCTATCAAATACAGTCATATACTCGCGAAGTAAACATATTTGGCTTGGCACCGACTTCTAAGAAATCTGTAGGATACCTAGCCATAATATTTTATTTCAATGAATAGGGTAAAAGGTTTAAAGGTTTGGGTAGGAAATCCTAAGAAGTAGGAACTAAAGTTATTTTTTACTTTTTAGTTCAGGCGAATTTTTGAAGGCGGTTTTATTTTTATTTTAAAATATTTTATTTTTTGCTTTTTAGTGGTGTAAAATCGTTATTTAGTATTCTAATTATAAATACTTATAATTAGAATGTACTGCACTGTAATAGGCCAGAAAACTTGAACTGGATAACTTAAATATTCAAAGAATTATCCCATTATCAAGGAGATATACATTGTATCATCAGCAGGTATGAGTAATTTCAAAAATTATAGGTAACAGCCTTAGCATGCCTATGTTATTTAAAGAATCACTAACCGCTAACCAACATGTCATAACTACAAAGCAAACACTTGAATAGATCTCGAAAATGTATGACAGTTGTTATATTCAAAGAATTATCCTCCAACTCCTAATCGTTAAGGAATTATAACTTTCGTCATCAGCTCACCAACATAAGACTATGACCACCTAAAGGCGAATACTCAAATAGCTTCCAA